>JAJIRX010000409.1:0-19258 GCA_023853785.1 Psilocybe azurescens | reverse complement strand
TGTCGTCAACCGTCTCATCCGCGGTGCTATTCAAACTGGTCTCTTTGCATCTCTCTTCTCTGGCGGATCTCTTCAGCTTTGTCCTCCACCGTAATACCAACCTATATGCCATGTTCGCCTACCCCATCGGCCGAATTTATACCAATGTACGACCGCATAAAGCATGGCCCTTCTGACATTTGCTGATTCGCTTTATTAGACGTTACTGGACACCCTCAACTCGCGTATGGAGCTCAAGGCGGCAAGTGAGAATGCGCAGAACACCTCTGAGGCAAGTCTGCTGCGCTGTGTCAAGTGAAATATACTTATTTATTCTCTGCAGGTGGGCAACGGAAGCAACGCTTTCAAATTGCACCACCAAAGCCAGACTTTGCTGCACAGACTGTATGTGCCTCTATACTGGTGACACAAGTGCTAACCCTTGAGCAGGTGGACGCGGACACTAAAATCCCCGTTGAAGTCTAGTATTAATAGTGATAACGCAAATAGTTTTATGTACATGTACAAATATGAGTTGTTGGTTACATCATATACTCGAACCCAGTCTACGAGGTAGAATATCCTTACTTCATTGTGTTGTTTAGTATGAGCCATGAAAAAGAACAAATTTCTGGAAATGAGACCGGGCACAGCTCCAATCATCCATATTGGCTGGGTCGAGACTAGTTACATCATCGGTCTCTCAATCCCCAGTTGGGTATTTGTCAGCAGGGCCTAGAATTTGCCTAGAATCTTTCACCACATTTCTATCTCAACATCATGGAAGAAAATGTGTTGACGCCTTACCAATTACTCACTTCCACTCGCTACGACCCCTATTTAACATCCCTCGCCTGGAATAATGACAAGAACGGCCCCTCTCCCTTTTTCTCCTCCCTCTCCACTTAGAACGCCTCATCTCCGCCGCAGAGACTCACAACTGGTTTTACGCAAAATCTCTGCTGAGATATGAATACCTCAAGGCCAGTTGTCTAGATGCCATACTGGAGCAGCGCATTCGCGGACATACATCCACGGCGTATAGGGTATAAAAATCCCTTCGGAGACCGCGTTTCGTGCCCAACTCACATGCATACATTTTAACCCCACCACAGCTCCGGATAACCGTTACTAAAGAAGGACGAATCGCTGCTGCCGCAACACCACTAGCTCAGAGCCTGTCCTCCGATCCGACAATGGTACCATCGCACGAGACGATTGACGATAACGAATCCTTGCACGGACCTGCTGTTAAAGTATACATCGATAAGGAACAGACTGAGCCTTCCGTCTTCACAGAAACGAAAACCACGATCCGGGATCTCTACGAACATGCAAAGGAAAGGAATGAGGAACAGTGGAAAGACGAGCCCAAAGAGGTTTGCTGGGACCTGCTTCTACATAACTCGGACTCTCAGATTATGGAAACCACTATATTCAACGTATCGTTCTATCGTGAATCTAAGTGGATCACACCCTCCACAAATTCGGGATGCCTGCCTGGCGTCATGCGAAAGTGGCTCCTACGAAACGGGCATATATGCGAGGACACGGATGGTATTCTAACAAGAGACTCAATTCAGGATGGTGAATGGGTCCTCTATGCAACGGAGTGCAAGGATGTCGTTTGGGGAAAATTTATGCATAGACAAAAAGAGAAAGGAAGCAACTATCGAGAAATCATGCCATTCCAACTGTAGCACTATCAACATTCATGAAATCATCGTCGTCATCATCACCAAGCAAGTCATTATCGAACATCCCATCGTCCATCTCGCCCAGAATGTAATCAACTACGTAGCTCTCCTGCACTAGCCTTTCCATTCTAGATTGATGTCGCTCCGAGTAGGGTATGAGCGCGTCCACCAGTTCCTTTAGCGCCGTACGCCCTGTCCTGGGACCATCTGCAATTAGGGTATTGTCGTCATCGTCTCCATCGGCAAATATTTTTCAGTCGTCTCGTCTCCGAATGCTTGGATCACATTGTCCGCAGACTGCAATTTCACAATCGTAAACAAGACCCGTTGCGCAACCGCAGACGTTTTAGCGTTCGTATTCCAGTCCCGCACATATCGCAAAAGTTTGGCGAGCTCAGAGCCACTGAGTGTTCGGATAACCTCATCCACAGATGCGCTGCCCGTTAATGAAGTCGATTCGAGTTCCCCTTCTTGAGAAGCAGCGACGTCTTTGAATAGACCAAGTAGACGTCCCGGCTGCGACATCGCCAATGCCAATTGTATAGCTTGTTTGTAATCGCGCAGTGCAACGTAGTTCAAGAAATCTTGATCTCTAACAAAAACAAACCAGAAAATGAGTTAACCGTGGCACGAGAATCATTGAGAGCAAACCGCACTTGAGAACTAGATCGACTCGCTTGTTTTCTTTCTCAGCTTCATCTTCCTCTGTGCAATCTTCCCAGAAAGTGACAACCGAGTCTGCAGCGCCTGAAACGATCGTGCGTTCATCCGAACTGACAGCCAGTGCCCACACCTATTTAGTTCGAAAGTGGTGATTAATATCACACAACTGTGTGTGCACGCGTGCGAGAGAGAAGAAACTTTTTCACATACTTTGTCCTCATGATTGTCCAGAGTTGCCGTACACTCTTCCTCGCGGATATTCCAGAGTTTGACCAACCCATCCGAGCCAGTACTGACAAGCTGTAAGCCCGCATTAAGGAAATCGACGCGCAACACCGAGTTGGTGTGCCCTCGAATGTCCGCAGACACGAATAATCATCCAGACTCCAAAGCTTCACCGTCTTGTCGCCGCTTCCCGTCGCCAGGACCCGCTCCGCCCGTCCAAAGCGTACCGTCCACACACCCCGCTTGTGGCCCTTGCACGTCCCGATCAGCTTGAGCTCCTCTCACCGCGCCACCCGACCCCACGGTGTACTGGATCTCGAAAATCTTCGCCGTGCGATCCTGCGAGCCCGACACCAAGAAGCGGTCGTTCGGCGAGACGTCGAGCGAGTTGATGTCTTTTCGTGCGCTTTGTGCGTCGTCAAGCTTTTACACCGGACAACGGCAACGGCGTCCGCGACCTGAGAAGGAACGTCTGACAGGTCCCACATCTTGATGGTCCTATCCTGACTGCCGGTGAACATGAACTTGAGGCTCTCCGCGCCTCGCGACATCGAGACGGCTCCGACGCTTTCCGCGTGCCCTTCACAGATACCAACGCAGTCGTATCCCCACGATGATCCGGAAGTACTCGAATCCGCTGCAATGGGCGCCCAGATCCTCACCGTTTTATCTTTGCTACCACTAACCAGAACAGCTCCGTCGCCCGAGTGGTCTAGAGAAAGGACGATTTCGGAATGCCCTTCAAGCAGACGGGCGTCAAGATTTTGGGTCGAGTAAACTCGGATGAGAGATGAGTTTGTCGCAAAGGCGACGTGTGAATCGCGCTGGAGGGGCGAATCCGTGGATTGAGGGAGACTGAGGAAAGTAGCGTCGACGATTTCGTCGTTGTACCCAATTAACTGGCGCGAGAGATCCATCTACAACAGAATGGAATATGATATTTTGGTCTGCATGGACAGATACCATAGTCAATGTCGAGGGAAGATAGCTTCATAACGATATAATTATTGAGCCCTCCAACGAACAAAAGAAAACTCACAGTATGTTCATGATCTGCCGCTGCTCCTCCAAATCTTCAGATGCAGCTACGTCCTCTTCGCCAAACGTCTGAACAATCTCGCCTTTCTTTCCATCCCAGATTTTGATGACACCCTTTTCTCCACCCGTGTAGAATCTAATCTTGCTGGCGTCTTCTTCTGCCAAAATCCTACAGCCTCAACTCTCTCCAGGATGGGTATCGTTTTGGCAAGACTCGGAGTCAGAGCAGGCGTCTTCCGACTCGATTTTTGATTTTAGCGGAAGATGATTTGGAGAGCAGGTCCCAGATCAACACCACCGAATCTCTTCCACCGCTGACGAGCCATCTTCCATCCGCCGAAACATCCAAACCTCGCGGAACAGACACATGTCCTTCCAGGACCGCCTCGGGCTTGCCTCCCCGCTCGACGTCGACGCGCCTTCTGTTAAATTAAACACGCGGATCCGGGTGTCCACCGACGCGGTGATCAGATGCATAGTCTGGTTCTCCTGCGCGACGACCGACGACGCATCCCGCGGGTAGTTGAAGGTCAGCGCGCTGACGACCCCGCCGTGGCCCCTGAAGACGTGGGTGACGTATCCACGGATGATGTCCCAGACTTTGACGACGCCGTCGGCGGAGCCGGATGCGAGGTACGTCGATGTCGGGTCGGCTTTGCAGACATGAACGGGGGCTTCGTGGGCACGGCCGACGACGCGTATGGGAGGCACTCGCTTCTTGAGAGGCTCTTTGAGTCGGGCAGTTCATACACCCGTAGAGAAAGTGACGAGGTGAACACGGTAAGGTGCGATCCTGACGGTGTAATGCACAGTGAATTGATAGGTTGGGTATCCTATTCCGGGAACCTAAAGTCAGCACAAAAACTACAGACCAAAACAAAACAAAAGGCGCACCCCAACAAAACGACAGATTTCCACACCACTCGCAACGTCCGTTAAGAGGATATCCTCCGCAACACAAGTGACCAGTCTCGTGCCATCAAGCGTGATAGCCACAGCACCAGACGTATAAAGCGGCGCGATAGTACGCGCCTTTTAAACCTACGCAGAACATTAAAACACTCAGTTTTTCACAGAATTCCAAGAATTGGCGCACGCAGTCTTTAGTTTCGGGCGTCCAGTAGGAACAGCCATCGCCAGTCGTATGTGCAAAGGCAAAACAAAACAAAAAGAGATAATGTATGAGGGCCAGATCTGGCAGTACCCGATCACGACTAGAAAATGTTGTTTGTTCGTGTATGTATGTAATTGACCATGGTTGACTACGACTTCCACTTCCACAGCGTCCTCTCCCCGACGACCATGGGCATACTAGAGACATACTAGGGTTTGATGACTAGGGTATTAGTAGTACTCGTACCCATAGGGGATCACGATGGCACTGGTGAATGAATAGCAAGGGAAAATTCCACCACCAACCTGTTTTGTAGTGTGATGGGTCCGGAAACCACCCGGCCAAATCCAGATAGTAATATGTGAATGCGAGTGCAATACCGGAAACGAGAAAGAAAATCGCATGGGAAGTAGGGGCCTGAGTCCTTGTCTAAATTTCCCAACTCGTGGGGAAATATATCGAGCATCCGTCTCTATGTTGGGGTAAATATCCCTGTGCAAGTAGCTCGCCTGCAGGGGGGAAATAGATATTTCGCACAAAGCGTTTCAGAAGAGGAGGAGCCCTTCCAGTGGCCCTCCTAATGAAAGAGGCAAAAAGATGTTGTGTTACCGATGAGTCCAAGAAATTCATGTAGGTCGCGTTCGTGTCACCGGCGATCGATTCGCTAGCGAGCCCAATGCATGCTCCGCGGCGCGTCGTCGTTCCACTTCTTGTTCTTTCATCCTTTCGGCCTCTTTGCGCTGAGTTGCTTCTCTCTGTAACATGTCTTCTAGATCTCTAACCGCTTCACGGGACCTAGAGACCTCTAAATTAGCATTTGCCAGCTGTTCTGTGAGTCGGAGGGAGGTGGAAACTGCCTCCGCAGACGTGCGACGAAGAGTGGCAATTTCATGTCGCATGTGTTCCACGATGTCCTCTCTGTTGTGCTCCAATGTCGAGAAGGGAGGAAGAGAAAAGATGGGTGAAGGTCTTGTCGGCACGAAAGCTCCAATCTGAGATTCGCGTCGGACATAAGGATGTATCATTTCTTCCTCGCTTTCAAACTCGTCATCAGAGATGGTAGGACCGTTAGTGTTCATGCCATCTTCGGCTTCTGAGTCTTTAGAAGATGGTGGATAAGTGGATTCGCCACCAGAAAGTGGTGTAACCGGTGTCGACGGTTTCCGGTAACTGTGTAGATTAGTTTGTTGAGACACTGAATTGCGACGCGTGTCATGCTGATGCCGCCGTTGAGTATCCTGTTGGCGCTGTGCATCATGTTGTCGTTGTGCTTCTTGCTGTCTCTGTGCCTCTTGTTGTCTCTGGATATCGTGTGCCCGAGAATCTTGAGGACGCTGGGACTCGTGTGGACGATGTGGGTGAAGATGAGTGGGAGATTTTAGTTGTGGTGGGTAGTTTGGTGGTGGCGGATGGTGCTGTCGAGGGTCGTACATTGTAAGTTGTATAGGTGCGAATTGAGAAGTGTGTGTAATTGGGACTTGAGAGCCGCGCGCTGGAAGTGGAAGTGCCAATGGCGCCGAAATTGAAGGTTGTGGATTGCCTTGTGGTCGTGACTGCGGTGGTGGTTGGAGAGTCAAAGGTGAATGTAGTGAAAGTGTGTTGACTTGTGGAAGTGGTAAAGGTGGAGGAGGCGGGGCAGGATGAGTTTGTGGTTGAAATTGAAATTTGGTGGGCCCTGGAGGCACTAGCGACACAGGCGAGTTATCTCCCGATTTCGAGCCCGATCCCTTTTTCGCGGCTGCACTGGAACCTTCAGCATCCTTGTTCGGCCTGCCTCTCTTACGAGGACGTTTGGTACCAGGAGGGGCGGACAAATTGACAGTCCAATAAGATCCAAACCCAGGATCAGTAACAGGTCGTGGCTGACGCTCGAACAGTCGATTAAGTGAAAGATGATGTCGAACTGATTGCTGTTTTATAGAAAGTTAAATGGGACAATGAACACGTGGAAACGGGGAACAACACAGGGCATGTACCTTCCAAGTTTGTCCAGCCGACTTGTAATAAGGGTATTTTGATTCCATTGTCGCGTAGATTTCTCGAATAGTGAGTCGCTTTCGGGGCTGCCAAGGATAGCGCATCGAAGGATCACTGGAAGCGTGTGTTGTGGGCGCCCGTGGGTATCAGGAAGGCAGGCTAAGGTGTCCGGACAGTCAGCGTGTGCCTTGTGATCGTGCAGACCTAAGTCGATCTTTCTATCGTGTTTTTCCAGCCTCCTCCTCGGCGCAGGCTCTGTGGCTTTATCCGCCCGTTTGCCGTCCTTTCGAGTGGTGACGTGATCATCCTTATTATCTGATTGTGGCCCATCAGGGTGTGAGCCCTCAGCCTCCGCCTCCTCCAGTACCACAGACCTGAGTTCCGGACGAGGTGGGGGCTCATCGAACTCCTCCTCCTCAGCGGACTCTTCATCAAGTTCATCAATTTCGTCATCAGATACTGGGGAAATTTCGTCCTCTCCTGATGAAGTATCAGTCGGCTCTGGCTCGGTCTCGACTGCCAATCTGGGGAGTAGCCCTGTTCAGCTGCTGGTTCATGAGAGATCTGCTTGCAGACATACATTGGTGACTGATTGCCACTTGAATCTGGGTTGAGTAGGTCGTGGAGGTGGGACATGGTGGTTAACGGGTAGGCGCTGGGGACAAGCTGGACCAACAAGTGGGAAATCGTCAATCGTGGGTCCACGAAGGTCCAAGGTGATTGCGATCACATTCGGCTCAGGTGAGGCGTTATGTAACCAATTCAATCTCATCTCATTGTAATCCCATTTAAGTTTTGATCGTCAATCCCATCAAAAGATTAGATTCTCACTCAGCCCCTCACTAATATACAATTTATATACTATGCTATGTACATATCCTTCAAATCCCATACTGTCCAAAGTCATACGTGTAACTCAGGTTGCTGTTATTGTGACTGTTCGCAGCCATCATTCCGTAGTCTCCCACCTGCGGCACCCCAGTCGTATTAATACTTTGTTCCCACTGGTTCGTCCCGTCCCCGACTTGCAGGTTCCCAGACGCTCCTCCAGCATTATTCATCGCCTGCTGCATGTCAGGCGTAAAATCCGCGCTGGTCGGATACTGCGCATTCTGCGAGGTCTGTATAGGATAGCTTCCACCCTGGTTCATTCGTGGCCACCATTCGTAACCAGGATAGTAAGAAGTTGATGGTTCCACACCAGGAATTTCTAAGCCAAGCATGTGTGCCATCAATCGCGTACTGATTTCCTGTACCCCGTTTGCGTTCTCGTTGACCATCTCGTTGCCTGAGTGATCCGGCGTGCCAGACGGTCGAAACATTTCACGTTGGAGATAATCCGACGGCTTCTCTTCTCCAAAGGCATCTTGAGCTCCTCTCTTGTTTCGATCGGTATACGGATATTGTGGTGGAGAACGTATAGGCTGGGTAAGTGGATGCGCCTGAGCTCGCAGATGAACTCCATTCAATAGCTCCCAGGCCCGAGAAGCACTTGGCCAAACAACCTGTTGGCCATATAAAGAGTCGGTCAAACTCCAAAAGTGTATTTAAATACAACCCACCTCCATTTCTTTGAGAGCTATCATGCAATTCTGCAATGCGACGCTAGCTTCAATATTATCCGGTCGAACAGTCACTAGAATGATCTCCGATTAGCGCCCAAGTAAAATTATCTTGGTATCCTCGGCAACGTACGTGTCAGAATGTGCATTATTCTGAAAAACGAGTCAGACTCGGAACCACAAATGATAAGAAACGTACGTACGCTGCGGCAAGAAGATACGATGTTAAAAATGGGAAGCCTTCTTCATCGTAAAGGTTTCACGATAACTTGTCACTAATGTTTGTTTCGGTATGTTATTCTCGGTGATAAGAGAAGAATATTACCGATTGAAATGATATGACACGCTGCGGAATGAGAGAGATCAAATGCTCTTGTGCCAACACTCGACCGATGAAGCGTTTGTGTTTGTCTACGTCGAAAATAAGTGAACCTCTATCTGGAAGGCAAAATCCAAAGTCCGTACCCTTTCCAATTGGGTATGCTAAGATTATCGTATGAATAAACGCGACATATACGGAACATAGAAAAGCTCACAAAGCACGATGAAGTAACAGCACAGCGCCCCAATAGCGGACATGCAAGTACAATATTTGCGGTGGTGGCGTGAGTTTCTTGCCTGAACCATCATAGTGAAGTTCATCGGGAAGAGTGATATACCATTGGTCTAATCGGCTCTCCAGATCCGCTAGCATGGCTTGTCGTGTGGCACTTGACCTGGAGCGTACTGGGTATATCTGTGTCACAATAGCACCCAGGATGACGGCTTGTTTGCACCAAAATATGAGAGAACGGAACGGACAGAGGGTAGCTCTGGAACACACCTAGTCTAGATGTGGCACAGAATGCACTCATCACCCGACCGGGAACAGGAGGATAAGCTATGTTATCCCTGGTTAAGCTAGGCTGCCATAATTGTCGATCTTGCACCTAGCATATGTCCAAATATTAGATACGAGTGAGATCTGCAATGAATGCATAATGACTGACTGGATCGACACTAGGTAACGGGGTATCGAAGTCTTCATCTTTGATCATAGTCGGACGACCTGCGAAGACGTTGTGGGGTCAAGAGCCAGTCTGAATGTCAAGAAGCGTACCCATATATATAGATCCATATCTGGCACGCCAATTAAATTATTACTTCAAATAAGACCCTTGTCGCAATCTTACCTGTCTGTTAGAGTGCATGCCCACCATATCTGACGTCTAGTCTGCGTCTCTTCAGGCGAAAACAGGTCATGCCCATGCATCTTCCATCCCGCAGAGTCGCAATTTAGACCGAGATCGAAAGCCTGCAGTCGGTCAAATGAGAATTCAGTCATTGTCAACCAGAAAAGCTACCGACCATTCGAATACCCGAGCCTTATAGTGACCATTCAGTACATCATCTACATCACAATCGCTACAGAAAAACATACCAATAAATATCCATCCCTGCTCCATCGAACCTATCCCAAACTCCCTATACCCCAAGAGCAACAAAGCCTGCACTGTAGACGGTCGAGATATATGAAATACATTTGCTAAAAGAATATGAATAAACCCTCCAAGAACGCGGGAAATCACTTGTTTACTCAAGATTTTGCGTGCATGATCGAGATATTCATACCCTGCGTCCCACATCTTGTTACCTTCCCGAGCAGGAGGTTGGTCGGCAACATAACGGGCAGCAACGGCGAACATCGAGAACAACAGTAGACGGGTGACTTCCTGAGTCGGCTCTGGTCTAGGCGAGGAGTATGTAGATCCCGTACTTGCGGCGCCAGGAGAATCTCTAAAGTCTTGTCTCTCACTGATACTGTTGTCAAAAAACAATGTAATCGAAGGCAGAGCGTTCGCTAACCTTTGCTTTCTGGAGTTGTATTCTGACAGGAATCTTGTTTTGTGAATGACAGGAAAAACTGGGTGGATATTAATGAAATAGAGGTCAATGAGTTCGTCTTGAATGTTTTGCGGAGGTAGATCAATGTGTGGATAGGGTTGTGGTTGCGTGTCGATGCCAAATTTAGAAGGGGGCCAAACTCTCGCCATTGGTAGGCGCCTAAAGATATCATGAAGAGATAGAATCAGATTTGCATCATGGGGACATACCATACACCGCCCTCTATTCGATCATCTGTGCGCTCATTCCGACCAAGCAGGTGTAGCCCACTTGCTTGACCATGAAAGCGAACCTTAGAGGAGTCATTTGGCACGGAGTAAAACACGGTCTAACTCAATATCTCACCTCTTGATTCTCGTCTAATGACAATTGGCCCATTCCCTCGGATGCATTTTTCAGTTCGTCGGTTTCATCTACACGATAATTGAGTAAAAGAAAGGACATTTACTTGAATGATATAAATAAAGCATACCCGGGGCAGGATCAATCGTATATAATGTATTCCAGTTCGATGGTGACGATCCGTTGTTATCGTTCAATCGTCTCCGCCGTGATGAGGGAGCTCCTTGCTCATCAGGCATTCGTGTACTTGTGCTCGTGATAGGACCAAAAGCTAGACGTTTAGAAAGGTTGTCTTGCCACTCCTTGGTTGGTACAACGGAGAGACCATGGTCTTAAAAAGCAGTCAGTGGAGCGCACAACAAAGGATAAAATAAAATCCAAACTCACCCTGATTTGAAGACACAATTTCTCTTGATACCCGTGACTGCCTGCGAGCCCTCGATGAATCAGCATGTGCGCTTTCGTTGCTCTTCAGAATCGAGGCAAAAAGTCTTCTTTAGTTGCATCGGCTCGTTGTGTTCGTCGGCCTGATGGGCCCTATGTATGATATCATCGTTGAGAGTCGCTGCGATGCAGTGTAATTGAAGTACGCACGTATGGGCCCGAGTCGACTCTTCCGAGAATTTCTCTAGCCAGATCATCCTGCCGAAGATCAGAGACAACACTCTGCACCCTCGGATCGGGACATTGAAGAATAGACCCTAGCAGTGCTTCTACCTGGTGCCACCGCTG
This sequence comes from Psilocybe azurescens, assembly GCA_023853785.1. NCBI lineage: Eukaryota > Fungi > Basidiomycota > Agaricomycetes > Agaricales > Agrocybaceae > Psilocybe > Psilocybe azurescens. Next base: position 8,045 of record JAJIRX010000409.1, on the reverse strand, counting down.
CTCGATAGCATGGATATAGCCTTTCGGTGGTCCACGTTTATAACTAGGCCCTGTTACGGTATTGAATATGAGTGAAAACCAAGAATAATGTCCAATCGCACGATGGCATACCTAAAAAGTGCAGGCTGATTTGAAAGTGTTGAATGAGACATCATGAGGAGCGTAGATCTAGGACGACTTGCCTGTCCCCGTCAAGGCGCAGCTTTTGCAAGTCTTCGAATCTCCTCCAGACCTCTCGCATTTACTCTTTGTCTTGCGACACTGATCGCAAGCTGAGATCAAAGGTCAACAGGTGCGAAACTTGGAAGAAGTAGGGAAAGAGCTACCTCGGCTGCTTCTCTTCCTGGAAGTAGTCTGTGTATCGTCTAGATGGTGGTGCTCATCGTCTGAAGGATCCGATTCATGCCACTCCATTTGTTCTGAACAACAATGAGAGTGTAAGTAAAGAAAGAAAGGTTAGGACCAGTAGCAATAAGTAGAGTCATTGAAATGACTGATCTGAGCCTGAGACGCGAATGTCCGCACGTGAGCGCTTGTCATGGATGATCGAGCCGCAGCCGCCGGCGATCATTCACACACAGCCAGCTTCATGGTCTCTTCAACCCAGCTCCTTGGTCAACTTCCAACTCTTTCGGCAATACTTCCTCTTCAGTTTATCTCCGTGACTCACTCACCGCCACCCTCCGTTCAAACAAACTTGGCGCCTGACGATTCGGAACATCTCCAATTCCCCCATTTCCCGAAGTATCCCGATGGTATTCCGCTTAGATGTGTATATAAACACATACACTGTCGCTCATTCGCAACCTAATTTCTTAACGATCACGCACGCCCGGGCGTGAGAAGCAGGCAAATCTTGGTAAATGTATCTCGGAACTTACTTCGTGTGCTATTATCAGTTATCTCCCCGTTCGTTTCAAGAGTCATGAGACACGAGTGGTATACTAAGCTCACACTGTCTGCCATCTCACTTCATGAGGTCTCTGCCCTAGAAGGTCCAGTAAAGCCGTAATAGAAGTTTCGCTAATTGAGAAGAAATGATATAGAAATACACGAAGCCTTTATTTCAAAGGGCTAAATGATAGCGGTGTTAATATGAAAGCATCCATGGACCGTGCCAGTTGAGCAGTCTGGTGAAAATCCGTCAAGAAAGCGCCAATCGATCAAAGTACAGCTGCTATACCTTTGAAACCGTCTCTGCCCAACCATCGATTTGCCATGCTTTCTCCCGGATATCTTTCCGCGACTGCAGGTCTCTAGATTGTGTCAACGATTTAATGGTTTCTAGTCAAAAACCCGAACTGTCTGTCACTTACGGATACTGCCACATATGATGCACCTGATGCAAACGTCCCACTTGCGAAAACCATGCTCCAACGGGTGCAACGGACTTACGGCGCGCTTCGATACCTCTTCTCCTGTAAAAGCACATCCGTCAAAACCTGGGAAATAAAACTGACTGCATACCAAACGCACCATGTGTTCTCCCATTCAAGAAGCGTTCCTGGCTTCAACTGGTAAGTCCTCAGCTCGAAAATCCCCCTTCAGCATGAGGAGGAGCTGTGGGCAAGATGGCGAACTCTTGGTTCAGCTGCGTTGTACGTGAAGTGAGGAAGGGGAGCATGGATCGATAGGCTTCAAGGTGCTGTGTACGTACCCCATCAAGCAACCATACAATCGAAAGATATCAGAGCGCACCTCGGATGATCTGACAAGTTGTGTAGTTTTGTCGTATCCTGCATAGTTCTCGTACTCCAAAATGTGAACAAATGCATCCTGATCCCCAACCAGAGTCTCCCAATTTCCGGTGAGTTTGACGCCGAGCCTGGAGTCCTCCTGAATCCCTTTGTAGTAACGTTCACTATGTGCCCGAACCTCAGCATCTGCCACGCTTAGCAGAGCACCAGTCAAGCGAGGACTTACGCGGCCTTCTTGTATTCCTCAACCTTGTCGGGCTTCACGCGATGGGCTGAGGACAACCGTCAGACGTTTAGAATGCACAAGAAAACGTAAACATTGTGCCCTCGTACTCTCGAACCCATGGATATATTTCCCCCTTCCTACCAATCGTGAGTGCTGCTGGATATCAAGGTCCCCCGCCTGCTTAGCCTCAGGGGATCCATGTAGTAAAGACTACGCATGCAGTTGTAGTCAGTAACACGGCGTTCATAGCCCACTGAAGGGCTCCAAGCAACCAACAAAACTACCTGTACAGAGATGCCACGTTTCGCGGTGCCCAGTACTCCAGGTGCGGCCACACGACGAGCAGCTGTGACGAACATTCGATGATAGTCGTATTAACAAAAAAACAGAGAGCAAGAATGAATGAGAGCAAGCGGCGTAAAGCCAGCATCACCGCACGCTGTATTCGCGTATACCCCAGGCGAGTATGACGTAAGCGGAGACCCACCTGTGCAATTGGAAATTCAACTCTAAGTCCGTACAAGATAGGAGACATCTGTATATTTCTTCGACCGTAATTTTGGGTACGATCTATACGCGTTAAGCAAATATGTATGGCTTTCGTTATACCCAGCTGCCCATATCGATTATACCACCTCATTTATCCCATCCTCACACATCAAATCGTCACCCTACCCGAATAAACACAACGATAACCCCTGACCCCAGGATTCCGAAATTAAACGAAAACGTGAGGCTCCAGTGAGTGATCATTGCCTCATTCAACAAACATTTCATGAATATTCCACTTCTCTTGCACGTCTTTCAACAAGCGCACCCTGTAGAACCGCCGAACAGCGCCTCTGCATGCGGTTCTACACGCTCTTAACGGCACCTTAAGTTGATATTCGGGCTCCAACACGTCGGAACACTTAATCGAGTCAGACACACACTCCTCCTAAGCAGAAAGAAGAAATGCCATAACGTCGGCCACAGAAGGGTGGCTAGTTATAAAAGGCTTACCCATATTTTTCCGTCTCGGGAGACTTCAAAAATAGCATTCTGTAGAATAGCTTCGGTCTCTCGTCCGATCACCAATACAAATGTGGATTGAATGGAGGAAAGGGACCGAATCATATCCAACACAATGCAATCGTCCGCCTTCGCATCTGTGCACACTTGCCTTCAGCCATTGAATATTGTATAATAGAACAAAGCCAGGACTCACTATCGGCGCTACGGAAGGCCGTCTCGAACCGCCCATCCACCATATTCGATGGTGGGAATTGAAGATAATGCAATCTCCTGATTTCCCTAGCAATTCTAACCTGCGTTTTTCTACTTTGAGCATATCTGAAACCACCGAGACAAGCGAACTGTCAAGGCCCTCCGGAAGCAAACGGATAGAGGTTTGCAGTAAGCACAACTCGCGTTGACACGGAGCACGGGAAATTTTCCACGGCCACCTCACTCTCTGGATGCGGTGGAAAGCGGACATAAGGTAGACTCGATGGTTGAGAATTTGTAAGTGATATAGAATCTAAAAGATTTGCTGCTTTGATCTGTGTTTTGTTTCTGGAGGTTATTGCAAAAATAAATATCAAAGAAAGAATAATAACTACAATATGTCGATTATTTCTTTCCTCTCCCTCTACACCAACTGTAAACGGCTGGCCACCTCCTAGCGGAATTCCAGGATCAAACCACCTTTCAGGAATAACATTGCTGAGTATGGTGAAATAATTGTCCGCCATTTTGTGTTCCTCGTCAGAAAGGTGTAACCTGTCGAGTAAGGACAAAAAGTCAACAGCTAAAGATCGTCGAATGATGGTACCGTAGCCCAGCCAGGAAAAGGTCGTATGAACCAAGTCTTCAATTATGGTAGTGCGCAATTGACTGGAAAGCATCTCCTCTGGTGGCTGTAGATGAATAGACTCTAAGGAATTTTCATTCATTCGAAGGGCTAACATCCTTATGGTATCGGGTCGAACAAGGTAATCGTCATCCTACGCAATGATTCAGTCAAATGGCCAGGACAAATCAAAGGATACAGACCTGGATAAAACAAGCCGCGGTGTCAGCTTGTGCACAAGCCATATATCGTGCCTCGAAATATAAATTCTCGGGAGAGTTGATGATTTTCAGTGCCTTTTTCGGACACGTAGTATTGATGAAATCCTGTCAGAAAGGTCATTAGTCACCACACTAGTAGAGATATCTATGAAAGTTACGCACTTCATATGATAACGGAAGAGGATTATTGTTCCATACAAGGACACTTTTCACAGTATTCTCCAGTAAGTGTTCGCACATGATTGAAGTGATCAGTCTGACGTTGTCAAACCGGGACCAGTTCAAGATGACGACCGTTGTGTTGAACGCATTTCCTGTGTATAGTCAGCCTCCGTCAATGTAACTCGAGAAGTATCATCTGGCGTCCCAATGAAGATTGAAAGAAGAGAAACGACAAAAACAGCAATCGAAATATCAAGGCATGTCAACATTGTACACCATCCATTACTTGTGGAGTGACTGCAACTCTCGAGAAGCAATCTGCAGACGTTTTGATTTCCACCATGATGATGATCGTGAGAACGGTCTACCTTTCTGGGCATGAGAGAAAGGATATACAATTTGAAGTCAAAATTGAGAGTAGGTAATGAACAGAAAGGCGCAGCGCGATCAATCCATCCTCCCCTTCAGTGTACGTGTGACAACTCTGTCTTTCGTTCTATATAAAAAGGCGGACACTCATCAGCAGATATAAGCGAAATTGGCTGGAATATACTGACATTACATGCACAATGCAGCCCCAACCGGAGAATGCATCGCGATCGACTGCATTCATCAGTGTCTGTGAGATGGTCTCAAACAGATCCTCAGGTCCCAAGTCTGGTTCCCAGAGACCTTCAGCAACACCATACAGTTTCGTGCTCGCCGTGCCTGCAACGACGAAGTCCTTCTCGCGAAGTTTAGGCACCCAATAAGATCTGTGGCCGCAATAAAGGGTTTCACGCCGCCTGATGGTGTCTTTGAGATGCCAGCCATTACAGGCTCGACGAAGTAAGGCCCGAAACGATGTTCGTAAAGCGTTGAAGATACGAGATGGGCAAACGTTTCTGGTTCGATTTCACGCTCTTCTTTAATGGTATACATGTTGAGTCTGAAGCGGAGACGCTCGTGTCTAGACAGATTAAAACTCTTTAGCAAGAGTCCTTTCTTAATAACAAGATATATGGCTCACACTGTCGTAACATCTGTTGCAAGACCAGGAAGACCGAGGAAGATTCGATCAGTAACAGGGAATATCTAAACAGAAGGTCACTACGCTTCATAGAAAGATGGACTGCAAGAACTTACCCTTTGAAAGTTCGAAGAGATTCCAAGGGCTTGATTTCCCATACGTAAATCCGATGCAATGGCTACACAGTCCTTGCCCACCATGGCTATCACGGAGCCACCGTTCTGATCCATGATCGACTATATACCGGGTCAGCGAAGGATAGATACACAAGCATTAAAATGACGGGCTCACCATGTTGGAAGAGTTGTAGAGGGTCAATGGTTAGAAGAGAGTTATTGTGATAGAGAATTACGCGTCAAGCCCGCCCAGTGCTATCGAGGTGACGCGTCGTTTCTGTAACAGTTGTCACGAGACTAGCAGCACGGACCGCTCTTCAGGTTATTATTAACCGAGTCAGAGGAAGTGTCCTGAGAGTCATCTCACCGATAATCACCGTATTCTCCGTTATAGCAGGACCTCATGGCGTCGAATCTGCTATAAAATCTATGAAATTGCATCTCTTGCTGAGCCATGACTTTGCCAGCGTCAAACCTTTCTACACATTTACGAACCAAGCTCCGTCATTTGACAATCAGAGGCATTGCGACACAACCAGAGTTGAGGCCGCATGTGTCTAGCTTGCAGCTTCGTGTTCAAGTGCGTTAAGACCGTATACCTTGCTAATAACATGTGTTCATGTCCTTCTGATCTATTAGTCGAAAATACGGGACATCGATGCTGCTACACCTGTTAACAAGCACTTGATAGACACATTCAACCGCCAACATAACTATCTCAGGATCTCTGACCGAAAGATGCAACCTGCGATGTCGGTCTCTCTTCCAGCCTCGTGTGCTCTTTAAGCTGACCTATCACTATCCAGGTTTCTACTGCATGCCAAGCGAGGGCATTGAACTCTCTCCTGACGGTAAACTATTGACTAACGAAGAAATCATACGTCTGGCTACGCTCTTTGTAAAAAGCGGTGTCACCAAGATTCGATTGACGGGGGAGAACCTACTATTCGAAAGGGCATTGCAGAGATAATTAGTACGTGCATTACAGATATTCTCGAAAGATTCACATTCATCCGCAATATTACAGGTGATTTGAACACTCTTCGACAATATGGCCTCAAGTCTATAGGAATGACTTCCAACGGTCTTGCTCTTCATCGTCACCTACCTCAGCTAGTGAAAAATGGCCTCACCACCTTAATTTAAGGTTTGCTCCTGGGCCCGTATTGTTGACAGGAAGCTTACAGTAATGAACTTCCAGTCTAGACACCTTGGACCCTTTCAAGTTCGAACTCATTACAAGACGGAGAGGTCATGATGCGGTTCTAAAAGCCCTCAACGTCGCTTTATCATCCTCTCTTACCTCGGTAAAGATAAATGTAGTAGTCATCAAAGATTTGAACGACTCGAAGTTCTCGATTTCGTAGAAATGACGAAGAACGAAAACATCTCAGTCCGCTTCATCGAGTTCATGCCATTCACAGGTTCGTTATTTTTATCCCACGCACTGATTTTATTACTCAACTCGCATACTGTAGGCAACAAATGGGATAAAAGAAGATGGTTCCTTCATCTGAACTGCTCCTACGTATCCAAGCCAGGCACTCGAATGTGGAACGCGCGCCAGACGAGCTCAATGACACTGCGAGGTCATGGACGATACCCGGCTACAAGGGAAATTTCGGGTTTATATCAAGCATGTCAGATCATTTTTGCAGTTCATGCAATCGCCTGCGCTTAACGGCAGACGGACAGATAAAGGTAAGCATTGTCACCCTTTGATATATGTGCTTTACTGAATGAAAGCTTAGGTCTGCCTGTTCGACGCCACCGAAGTTTCTCTTCGCGACAAACTCCGCATGGGGGCATCAGAGGAAGAACTGCTCGAAACTATCGGCCGCTCAGTAACTGGCAAGAAAGAAAAACATGCAGGCATGGAAGACATCGATGTCGTCACAAATCGTCCGATGATCCTTATTGGCGGTTGAGTGTTCTTCTTTCCTGAAAAGTGTGTATTGCCTTACTGTATCATTCTGCATGCATTCTCAATGTTTTTGTGCAATTAGGAAAACCTCGAAAGAGATCTTTGTACCCTATATCGCTTTTAGCATTGTCATCATCGAGTTCGATGTCCATTAGGAAGAGCGGATCTACGCGCTTACAGCTCATCATCTGCCCTCACTCATATCGATGAGCACGGTCGAGCATCAATGGTTGACGTTGGTAATAAGCAATCCACTAAGCGCACAGCGACTGCTTCTGGCCGGATATATATAACCAAACTGGCCTACGATCTAATAACAACCTCGTATCCAACAGAAGATTCTCCTCGAGATTCCAATCCTGAAGCAAAAGCGATCGCCAAAGTTAGAAGAAAGGGTGATGTACTAACTGTCGCCCAGCTGGCTGCGATCATGGGTGCGAAGCAGACGTCATCACTGATCCCTCTCTGCCACCCACTCGCCCCTCTCCAAAATTGGATACTTGAAAGCTGAAACCTCAGCTTCAACCGCTTCGAGTCGCAAAAGTACCACAGAGATCACATACAGCATCCTGTGCACTTCGACCGTTTCCTGCGAAGGGAAAACAGGTTTGAGATAGAGGCATTGACATCGGTGTCCATAGGTCTGTTGACAGTTTGGGACATGCTCAAAGCGGTGGCTGGAAAGGAAATGAAGATAGGAGATATCATGGTTAATCACAAAGCTGGCGGACGAAGTGGTGATTTCAACAGGACAAATGATGTAAGGACGATGCTTGACACTATCTGAAGATCAAATGTATCTTCTAGTGACTTCTATTATTATACTGGTGCAATCCAACACTTTGTGAGAAGCAACCTA
>JAJIRX010000408.1:0-20323 GCA_023853785.1 Psilocybe azurescens | reverse complement strand
AACCCCATTAGCTGATACGACCTCATCAACACCTGCCTGGGATCCTTCTTCCGCACCCCTATCATTTCAATCTCATCAATGCCTGCCTGGGACCCATCGTCACCTAGCCTCAAATTTTCTCAAGCTTCAATTCCTCCACTTGCTAACACCAGCCAGCAAAGGCATCCACCCCTTTTCAATAAACATCTTCTTAATATTTCTCTTCAAGTGATTGTCAATGGGGAACTCACCAAAATCAACAGCTCACTGCTGGTCTTGTCGAGGTTGACGGAAAACTGAGTATCCGATATGAGGACCACCACCAGTCGAGATTCCTCAAGCCTGAATGGGTCTCCTTCAAAACCCTTCACCTACACGTGATAATGGGCTACTTGTTGTGATTAAAGGCAAGCATTGCGGTAAATTTGTTCAACGAATTCACCACAAAAAGTACCCGACACAATTACTGTGCTTCTAGCTGTTGTGAGGAAGGAAGGAGTAGCAGAGGTACTTATGCCAGAACATGTAGAGCTACATCCCGACTTTCTTTGTCTCAAGGGTGAAGAACTGAAAGAGAGGAAGGTTGGTAATGCACTAATGGAATCTCTACATGAAGAGGCAAGGAAAAACAGTGAAATGAAACAATATGTTTTTTTTTAAATAATTTCGTATCTTGACATCAAGGACATAATGTATATATCAGTCACCTAGTAATATTGTATATAGACCGACTGCGCTGTACAGTAGTGTAAATAATGTATATGGCAGGCCTAATTCTACTGTTTTTTGCTGCTTTTGCCTCTGGGCCATCCCAGCAAGCCCATGACAAGCGTCTCCTAGAGGGCATGGATTTGACACGCTCTAGCCAATTAAAGGGTAAGTGTAATGTTTCTCCATTTTTCCTATAAAGTTCTCCTATTAACTGTACCACTAGGGCACAAAGTGTGCAATTCCAGCTCGTTCTTGTTTCAGACCTCAGGGCGATCCCAAGTTCACGTGTCTATTCACCCTCCACCGGCCTCCATTCTACTTGCTTGTTCGTCCCTTTCAAAGATATCAGGCTTTTTTTAATGTCGATGGTGTTAGAATACGGCTGTGCATGTATTTCTATACTCTATTTTGATGTTCTACGCTATTCCATCCTTTAGATGTGAGGCTCTCTGAGTCGATGTAGTCTCTGCCCTTCCTGGCTTTTAATAGACGCTTCGCGCTTTTACATCTTCTATCTGTTGTGTTCTCAACTTTCAGCCCTTTCTTGACCGATGCTCATTTGAGCCATCATCCAACGCCGACATTTCGTCAAGTTTAAATATTGTTGCTGGAGTGTGCCGCTGGACGGAGTCACAGTGGCTGGTCGCCTGCTGTGGAGTGCATCTCTATTTCCTGTGTTCCTCCTAATCTCTTTCAACTCACTTCGTCCTTCTAGTACCATTGCCAACCCAACCTATGCCACCAAAACTGCTGCCACCATCCACCATTTCGGCTCAAGTAACCAACAAGTGGAGCCCAAGTGCAGTCGCTTCTCAACCGCTTTGACAGGCCCCAATATCACATCATTTTGTTTTGTTTAGTGCGTGTGAAGGTGGAGAGCGGCCCACAAGCATGAAGATATATAAACAACACCTTCCTACTAACACCCCAACTAACTCTAGTCGCAAACAACAACACCACTACCCACTCACCCAATTATTCCAACTTAACACCTGCCCAGACCTCAAGAACGTCCGGCTGATCATTATCGACGCTTTCCCAGGTGAATTGCTCTAGGTAACTGCTCGGCTCATTCTTACCCACTGCTTTACTGATTGTATTTCAGAGATCAATAGAAGGCCCTGCGCCAGACAGACTTCATAATAGGTAGGTTTTATCCATATAATTTGTTATTGTATTCTGCTAATCCTAGGTGTCTCTGAAAGTGACCACCTAAACTCTGGCCAGGCTGCAATTTGTCAGTCCTTTTTCCTCGTTTTTATCTATTTTAATTTTATTTCTGTTGATAATTTAAAATGGCAGCCCAATTCTTTATTTTTGCTTCGAGTCTTCAGACCAAGCATTTATACACAAGTGTAATGTTCACAGGTATGGCCATATTGAGAAAATTATATTTATGTTTTTTTATTTATTTTGAAGCTTATGAGTGAGTTCTTCATATTTCTTATCTAGCTTTTATGTGTTACCCTTATTCAAGTATTGGGTCGTTGACATTATCAATCAGTGGGGTGGGAAGAGATTCTGCAATGGGAGGGGTTACTGTTGGTTTTAGTACCTGTAGTTAATGTAGTCGATATATTTATCTGCTTGAAAATATACCCATTTGGCTTTCTTTTTGGAGTGAAACCCTGAATACCATGGTTAATATTCAGAACGGGTTCTGGTCTCAAATTGTAGCTGGTCAGGCTGATGACAACAGTGTTCTGGCATTGGAATCTGTCAACTATATTGTATCCAGCTCACAGAAGGGTGCTTAGTTTGCAATCCATTGCGAGTCTCTGAGGATCTAAATTCTTGTAGACAATTGGTGACAGTAAGCTCTGGCATTGGAATTTCTTGGTCATATTATATCTAGCTCACAAACAGTTGCCTGGCTTGCAATGTATCACAAGTATCCTAGAATTAGATATCTTGTTGATATTGATAATAATATCACAGCTGCCCTATCGTCATGCATAGGGACAGTATCAATTCCATAATAAACTGTATCACTACGATAAACTCATAATATCACTTTTCAAATATTTTTGGACCTAGCAATATCTTGCTATAAATTACATTGTGAATCAGCATATATTATGATGACAATTATAATGCAGATAACCATCTACTAATAACCCATATTATTATGACAAATTCATAATATCAATTTTCAAATATTTTTGGACCTAGCAATGTCTTTCTATAAATTGCATTGTGAGTCAGCCTATACTATGGTGACCGGATTATGGCACAGATGATCATCTATAAGGGATTTTGGAGTTCATAATGTCTGATGTGATTCTTTCTGTTTTCCTGATGCACACAGCCAGTTTGCTACATGGCATACTTTGACTCCCAAGGCCACAAAATTTGTAAAGGGGCACAAATACTAGTATCCCTTATCTATATAGAAGGTGGGGCATTGCAATATGTCAATGTGCCCTGTCCACTTCTCAGATACTGTCACACAGTCACTCCTGGGTGCAGATAATTTGAAACTATTCAAAACTTTTTCTGTATTGTTAAAGGTTTTGAATATAGTTTGCAGCTTGTAAATTTTAATCAAAACTCTACCATTTGAGTATTCAAAATTGAGGTGAAATTTCTAAATTTAGTAATTATTTTGGACAACCAAAACAATAACATTTGGAACTGCTTTCAAAATTCCAAATTTAAAATTATATGTGTTGCTATTGTGGAGGAGATGAACAGCATACTCGTGAACACAATGCTAAGTCCCAATTCGCATGGCCCGACGACAACCCCACTTCTCACACAACAAATGTTCAACGCGCACAACACGATTCACCGAATCTCGGATGCTCAACGATGCTCGGATATGCACCTAGACCCTCAAATACACGCAAAAAAAGGATCACCATCAAAACCAGGAACGGTGGACAGGGCATCAGCGAGTCGTATTTCCAATATTTTCATATTTCTTTGAATCTTTCCTCCTTATTTCACACTTCATTATAATCACACTTTTTCTTATCCATATACATGCTGGCGAGGTCTTTACCCTCACCCAGGTATTCCATGTGGAGTCCACCAACTCCGGCATGGAGTTGATGGAGTCCATATGGAGTTTAGTGACCTTTTTTTTGCAGATGTCCCAGCCATTTAGAGGTGGAGACTCCATATGGAGTCCAGCTGGAATTGACTCATCCTCCATATGGACCAATGTGGAGGATGTGGAACTCCATGTGGACTCCATGTGGAACTTCATTTGAGTCTCCCATCCTCCATATGGATTCCATGTGGATTTGACTCATGAAGTCTGTGTATCAGCATGAATACACTATTCCAGCGTCAATTTCAAATGGACTCCAGGTGGAGGAAGATCCCCAGATTTTATTTATATTTTATTATATTTTATTATAGTGCAAAAAAATGACACCAACAGGAATTGAACTCGGGCCTCCGAGAACACCAGACGCTAATGCTAAACTAACTAAGCTATATGGGCTTTGTGATTGCCTTAAATTTGATGGCCTAGATACCAATATGGCTATTCAATCGGCATTTTCGGCAAGTGACAAATAACGTCACATATGTGACTTATTGATGCCACGTCTATTATTTTCACCACCCCACGTCTTCCTCCGACCACCACCACCCTGCCGGCGTTATGCGTGCCCCTACCGCTGTCGTTGGTCAAGACCAGGCCCATACCAACCCGACCCAACATGCATTGCATTGCATTTGTGAACCGAGGCCGACAAAGAACAAGCGGACACCTGTGAACGAAGGAAGGTGAGTACGGAACAGGGCGGAATGAGACGGGTGGGGAACGAGGAAACGAGGGGAGGTGAGGCAAACACGGAGCGAGGCGGAACGAGGGGAGGGCGACGTGAATGAGGAATGAATCCACGACCCCAGGTAAGTCGCGAATTCCGCATACCGCTGCCACTAACCGCTCCCCTCCCTCTTTTTTTGTATAGGCCGACGACGTGATGATGACTGGCACATACAGCAACAAGTACGACAGCACGCAGGATGCGTAGGACAACAACAACGGCAGGTACAAACACCACGACAACGACAACGACGTGTACAATGGCAACAACAACGGCCATGACAACGACGACAATGGCCACGACAATGACGACGACAGCGTACGGCGGCCACCACAACAACAACGACAACACATACAGCGGTCACCGCAACAACAACAACGACACGTACAGCGGCCACCACGACAACAACGATGACGTACAGCGGCCACCGCAACAACAACAACAACGACACGTACAGCGGCCACCGCGACAATGACAACACGTCACGACAGACGCTGACGGACACGCCAACATGCCGGACACGCACGACGGCCACCACGGACGTGTACAAAGGCCATCACAGCATATACAACGGCCACCACAACAACGACAACATGTACGGCGGGGCTATGAGCGACATGGCCAACGTCTCGCCCCTTTTTTCTTTTTTTTTTTTTGTCTCGTTTTCTCTTTTTTTTTTATTTATGTATCCTCTTGTCTACTTTTTTCCTCTATTTCGTATGTTTTTCTTTTATTTCTTTTCTATTTATTTTTTATGTTTCAGTGATCAACTTCGTTAGTAGATAATATTGTAGGTAACAATGTAGTATATAGTTTTCAATATATTATATATGTATATATCACATATTATTGCATGAATGCACCCTAAGAAAATACATTCCAATTAAAATCTAGCTATAGCTGGACTTGGTAAAATTCACCAAGTCAGTCCAGGTGGATTCTAATTGAACTCCACCTGGACTCCACCTGGCCTCCAGTTGGACTCAAGTGGAATAGCTTGAACTCCACCTATCAAAGATGATTTTTTGAACACTTGTATATGTTCCAGATGGAGTCCATGTGGAGTCCACCATTTCTGTATGGAGTTGGTGGACTCCATATGGAGTTCCTGGGTGGAGGTAAAGTACACATGCTGGCTAGCGCACGAGGACAACTGCTGTTGTGACAATCCCCTGCTGGAGTTGTGGCACTGCGATATAGTTGAGGGCCTACGATGGGGATGCCCTTGGGACAGGCAGAGCCGTGCGCACGTGATCACACTTCGGTAAGCCATTGGCATGCCGTGGTCTATCCTTTAACCGCTCGTCCATTTATTTTATTTCAAATGGACACTCGTATATACATTTTCCGCCGCTTTTACGGCACAACGTATTTCATTTCGTCATTCCAAACGGTCACTCCTATCTACCTATTTCATTATTACAGATAAGCTGTGGTAACCGGAGGCGCTTAAGAGTACGTGCACTCCGTGTTCATATATAGATGTTTGTAAAACTGGTAATGGATATTGAGTCTCCCTGGATTTTATCTACAAACAAACAACTGAGCCGAGCCCTAGCCTTCTTGAACATTGAGCCGTGCGAGCAAGAAAGAACAATCTATCAATATTTTATCTACACAAATCTCACCTTTTTCGACCACCTATATCCGTCTCTCCTCCTGGAAACATTCAACTCTTCCACACTATGGGAACCAATTCAAATTAAAATTCAGAATCTCGAAACCAGTCCCAAATGTTATTGTTCTTGTCTTTCCAAGATAATCACTAAATTTAAACATTTTAACTCAATTTTGATTACCCAAATGGTAGAAATTTTGATTAAAAATTTGAAACTGCAAACTATATTCAAAACCTTTAACAATACAGAACAAGTTTTGGGTAGCTTTAAATTCACTGCACCCCAGGAGTGAGTTTGAGGCAATCTTGCATGTTCAGCATGTGTACGCCTTCAGTGATCTATCTTCAATACACCAACTTACACCAGCTTTCAATACAGCAATGCTATTGAGAGACCAATCATCGGCATGGAGATCACATTTGATAAAGGCTTCCTGTGAGCTCTCACTCACCATTTCACTTGGCCTTTGAACCAGCTTTTGAGTTCTGATGTTACCAATGCCCTGATCAAAGCTCCATCTTAAGACTTTGGGACATAGTTGGGCTTCGAGATCATATGTTAAAAAGGTACATCATATTATGCAGTTTCTATCTTTCATTGAAGCCAATTGACAAGAAATAGACATCAAGTCTCACATCCCGTCGAAGGTCTTGATTGGGTTAGGATCAAAATAATAGCAGAGACCTTTCAGCATGTATTCTGATCAACTTTGGGTTTGAAGTTTCGACATTCTTAATAGTGATGTACATGTATATCTATAATGGATTCATTTACGAAGATCAAAAGACATGTTTATCCCAACTCCGGTGTAGTAGTGGGTTCTGGCCATCTGGGCCGAGCTGCCCGAGGGGCGGATTAGATTAGATACTGTAGATCGCATCAGCGGCTGTGCACGGTTTGTGTGCTAGCGCGCTTTCGTAGTGAGAGAACGACACACTTTGCCCGCGAACGCTATACTGCGTGGCCGCTCGACGAGCATCCCGAGCCTTGCCAGACACGAAGCTGCTAGGGTAGGCCGGATTGGCCTACTCCATCTGGTGACAACAGAGCAATTCCCACCAAGCCTTACCTGCCTTCCTTTTGAGCACTCCCTCAGCCTAAACCTGCCAGCAGACACTTCAAAATTCTGATATTTCGTGGCAGCTGCCTCCTACTCAGACACTGACAACTGCAAGACTCAAATCATCAGACCTACAGCCAGCCTCGGCTAACCTGCTTACACTGAAATAGCCAAATCTCAACACCTGTTGTCAAACTCGGTCACCGAACCGGCCTCCGATTGTGACATCTGACCTATCCACACACTGCCATCCATCGATTACAACACAGACAAACTGATAAACAAACCAGACGCCATGGACTCCTTCCTGACGAAAACCAGAACTACACTGATCAGCAAATTCCGATATATCACCAAAACACTCACCACAACAATCATCACCATTCAACTCACAAATACCCCGTGGACCAGGCTTGCCCTCGCCAGTCCATTGGTGACATAGAGCGTGACATAGAAGACCGCTACGTCCCCCACTGTCCCAAACACCCCCAGCACCAGATCTCTCACCGAAACAGACACAGAATCCACCTTGTCAATCTCGGACTCCTCACCACCATCACCACATTTTACCCCTGACAACCCCCGCGAACGCGGCCCACAACACCAATTAACGAAACCCCACCAGGAACACCAGCCTCGATCCTGCCAATAACACCCATTGACGACGACTTCGACATGACAGACCTCAACTCTATCACATTCACAGGCAAGCCAGAAGATGGAGACCCACAAGACTTCATGAACCGTCTAGAACGTCTGATAATCATGAAAACAGGCCTCACCGTACAAGAAAAAGTGAAACTCCTTGAACTCTCACTCAAAGCCAAATCCCCAGCGGCAGCATGGTGGGCAACACTCACTTCAGCCAACAAAGCAACATTTGCCGATGCTAAGACTGCTTTCGAAATCCGCTGGCCTGTCAAACCCATCACGGAGAAGACAACAGCAGAAAAACAAGCACTTTTGGATGCCACCATTTTGAAGCCTAGCGATCTAGGAAAGAGGATTGCAGCTAGCATAGGTGCAGAAGAAGAGTTGACACACGTTGTATGGGCAGACAAAGTGGAGAGGTTGGCAGGCGATATCCCCGACACCAACAACCTTCTTGTTTCCGCAGCACGGAAGAACCTGCCGAAAGCCATCTCAAGGATCGTCGGCTGGAAGGCTACAACATGGAAGGAGCTTTGTGATGCAGTACGAGCAATATCTCTCGAGGAATTACTGGAGAAGATAGAGGATGAACGAGATCTAGCCCGTCACACCATACGCCCTACCATACCAAACACCCCATCAAAAGCACTCAGCACTGCATTTCAAAACATCAATCTCACACCCCAAACACGAGGAGCAACCACAGCAACTACGTACCACATGCCACAACCCCAGATAGCACCTTGTTCATCAACCGGAAACTTTATTGAGCGACCCTTCATGAAAGGCTGGCTGACGTCCTCAACAAAGCCCTTCCACTTCAACCTAACAACACAGAGGGCGTTGAACAATATAAACAACAAATAGCAGCCTGGCAACAAGCCTATGGACAAAATGGGAAGGGCCCAAGCGAAACACGGCCATATCCACTCACCCCAGGTACATTCCCAGTCGCATCCAACGAATGTTGGAAGTGTGGACACCGTGCCCATTACCCAACACCTTGCTCAGCACCTCTTGTTCCCCCTTTGAACAGAAGTGGCGGTCAATCGCTGGAACAATCAGAAAAAAGCGGAGGCAGCCGGAGCCCCACCCATCAATGTTCATGCTGTTGGCATTGAGTCAGACGAGGTGCAAACATATGACGCAAATGAGCTTGCTCACCTGCAGCTTTTGGCAAACCAGGGAAAGGAGGTGGGCCATCGTTGTAAAGCAAGGTGCTTCAGCGATGGCCCATGACTGGAGGAAGAAACAGGAGGTCCCTAAGCACAATGAGCCGCTGCTTGGGGACAAATCTAGGCCTGCCAACGGACTGTATACCCCAACGCGTGGGGAGGGAGCTTTACCAATAGACGTAGTGGTTATCCCAGATACAAGCATGTATTCTGTCAGAGAAAATGTTACCATTTTGGACGTGTACAGCGTGGGCAGCCGAAGCAAAAGAGAAGTAGAGAGACAAAGCGTACCATTTGTTCATGGAGTAGAACTGTCAGGGACAAAAGGAGAAATAGCGAGGTTCAGAAGTTCATTTGACGACGGTGCCATGGTTAACGGGCTTGATGAAGAAATATACACTAGACTGAAAGGACGTCTATCAGCACTGGCTCCATCAAAACACTTGCTCCGTCTGGCAGATGGGCGAACCATACAGCCAAGTGGCACATGGGAAGGATGGGTGACAGTCAAAGGTGTGAGGCGACAGGGAACTTTTGAAGTGTTCAAAAGCGGCGGAGCATGGGCCCTACTCTTTGGAAAACCATTACTGGAAGCATTTAGTGCAATTCACCAGTACTCACCAGATATTTCAAAGGACATCATACGCATACCAAAAGGGCGAGGGAGTGGGTGATCTTAGAAAACCAGTTTTCGAGCACAAGGGGTGCAGCAGGACATCTTCTGGCCAATCTCACAATTGACATTAAACAGCGCATAGAGCGCTTGGGGGGTGACACACCATCCCCTTGAGGGAAGTCTTGCCTGTCACGAGTTCATCAGACATTCAGTTCACTGATAATTCATTAAAAGCAATTACCGAAAAGACAGACGTTAAACCGCAAAAGTTCACCACATATGAGCCAAGTCTGAATGTTACAGCAGACATCATAGAAGAACTTGAGAATCACAAACCAGATATACAGGCACACGAACCCCATGAAGGATTTGCAATTTCCCTGAAGAAATTATAACAGAGGATCCAAACAATCCAGCGGAATCATCACCTGAGGAGTGGAGTTCAGTATGGCTTCTCTGACGAAGTGGCAGGCACAAATTCCACACACCCTGGCATCGAACAACCCGTCATCTCAAAATCATTTGAGCCTAGCATATTAACAAGAAAAACAGATCCATTCAACCCGGCACGCGTTGCAGCAATTCAGGCAGAAGTAACCTTCGGCAAGGATCTCACCTCCAAACAACTTAGCCAGGTCCAAGCAACAATATCTGAATATGCGGACACATTTGCTCTATCAATGAGCGAAGTATCATCTGTTAACGGCGCATCACATAGAATGGACTTCCCGAGAGACACTGTTTTTCGTACAAAAATCAATCAGCGACCACAAAGCCCATCCCAAAAGAATACTTCAATGAAGTGATCGACAAAATGCTAGCAGCAGACATAATCACCCCAATCGCACATCAGGATGTGAAGTGCTGTGGAGCAACAACATTAGCCAAGAAAGCACACGAAGGAAACGGCCTCACTCTAGACATGCTGAAGCATCGTGTAAATGATGAATGTATAGCAGCCGGCTTTCCGTCAGCCTTTGAAGGATTACCACCTAAAGAAGATGAGATAATCAATCCCAGCCCACCACAGACACAGAATAAGTGGCGTGTCTGTCAGGATTTCGCAGAACTGAACAAAGTCACAAAAGTACCACCAATGCCTCAGGGAGATATTCGTCAGAAACAACAGAACTTGAGCGGGCATCGGTGGATTACAGTCTTTGACTTTGCAAATGGGTTCTATGCATGTGAAATAATGGAAGAAGATAGGCCATATGTCTGCTTCTATGTGGAAGGCCGCGGATATTTCAGCTACAAGCGAATGCCATTCGGGCTAACAGGTGCCCCTTCAACATTTGCCGAAATGACCGCAAATGCCCTAGGTGACTTGATAGGCACATTGTTCGAGCTGTTTGTGGACGACGGAGGATTAGCTGGAGATACTTTTGAAGTGATGCTAAATGATACTCGCCAACTTCTACAACGTGTGCGGGAGAAAGGTCTTTCTCTCTCTGCCGCAAAATCCAAATTCTTCATGACAGAAGCAACATTTGCGGGCGGACGTGTCGGGCCAGATGGTATAAAGCCTGATTTAACAAAATTAACAGCAATTGCAGACTGGAAAACCCCAACCGACTTACAGAACCTAGGTTCCTTCCTCGGCTTGACTGGTTACTTTCGGCCTTTGGTGAAAGGATATGCATCTATAGCTCAACCACTCACAGACCTAGCCCGTAACCTGGAACTACCCAAACTCAAAGGGAAGGCCGCATATACCCGAGCCATGAAAGGACATTCACTGGCAGGACTTTGGAAGCGGGAGCACGACCAGGCATTCCTCCGACTGAAGGTAGCACTCACAAGTGAACCTATTCTTAAAGGACCCAAATACGATGGAACTCCTTTCATTATCACAACAGATGGTTGCAAATTTGGGTTTGCAGGAATGTGTACACAAAGGTTTACAACAGTAATGCCCAATGGAACAGAGAAAACAACAGTCTATCCCATCGGATTCTCATCAAAAAGGACATCTGCAACAGAAGAGAAGTATAAGCCCTTTATCCTAGAATTTGCAGCACTGAAACACACCTTAGACAAGTTCGACGACATGATTTGGGGTTACCCTATTGAAATTGAAACAGACTGTCAGGCCCTACGCGACCACCTCCTGAGCACAACAATGAATTCAACTCACGCACGATGGAGAGATGCAGTCCTAGCCCATAACATCATTGATGTTCGTCACCGACCAGGACGTCTCAACGTTGTTGCTGACGGACTCAGCCGCCAGTTTGTCAACATGCCACTTGAAAAGGGAGACGGTCATGAATGGACAGTAAGCGAAGACTGGGAGGCACGTACCAGGCTGGCAAACGACATGTTCCATGTTCAAACATACCACGATGAATCAACATACAGCACATTACAAACAAGGTTTGCCAACGAGAAGGTCTTCTTGGAGGTCATCGAGTCACTGATGGAGCTGGACCATGGGAAAAGCTTGAAAGTGCGGAAGAGAGCAAAGCATAAGGCCAAGGGATACATGATCGATGACGGGCGGTTGTGGAAAGTGGGAGACGGATCTGTGAGGGCAAGGCCAAGGTTAGAATGCATGACACAGGAAGAAACAGTTGCACTCGCATGGGATGAACACTGCAACAAAGGACATTTCCATCGGGATGGTATCAAGACACAGCTACTCGACAGGATTGTCAGCCCGAAAATGGACCAATCTATCATGAAGGCGATCATGGACTGCGGAAAGTGCAAAGGATTTGGATCTACACACCTTCATTCTCTCCTCGAGCCCATCACCAGAAGACACCCATTCGAACTTATGGTAGCAGACACGTTGTCAATGCCAAAAGGAAAGGGCGGAATAACAAAGCTCGGACTGTGGATGGACATGTATGCACAGCGAGTGTGGGCTACAAAGCTGAAGTCAGCAGCAACCGGAAAACATCACGGAAGACATACAGTGATATATGCGACATGTTCACTGCATCCGAAACATTGATGGTAGACGGAGGACCAGAGTTCGATAACAAAGAGCTGAAGGAGGAATGTGATAAGCGTGGAACAAAGCTCCAGATATGCCCAGCATACTCACCATGGATCAACGGCCTCCTCGAAGGCACTAATGCAATACTCCTTGATCGTTTAAAACGAATGTGCGCACCAAACCTAGGAGAGGACGAGTACAACAAAATGGACCTTCCAGCAAACTGGCCCGACCATCTAGAGGCTGCAGTCCGTTATATCAACGACCGAATCCTCCCAAATCTAAAATACTCACCAAACGAGCTCCTACTCAGCTTGGTTATCAACACAAAGCAAACCCCAGCTGCAGAAATATTGGCAGAACCAACAACGGAGGAGGTGGACATCCACATGGCATTCACAGAGCAACAGCGTTTCGATGGGTACTCCCAAATCGTAGAGCATGCAGGGCGCAGGAAAGCGGCATTTGACAAACATGTCAAAGCCCATCCACCTGGGGAGGTGGTATTCAAAGCGGGTGACCTGGTGCAGGTATATCGGAGTGATTTGGACTATACATTCAAAACAGAGAGAAAACTCCTACCCAAATTTTCCGTACCACGACGGGTTGTCGACCGCTACCAGAATTCCTACAAAATTGAAACACTGGAAGGCCATCCAATTGCAGGAAAATTCAGCTCCAGGAGACTACGACGATTTGTGCCAAGGAGGGGACAGAGCTGGAGAAGATGCAAGCAAATATCGATACAGAATGGCAAAGACGAGAGGAACTGTGCGAAGAAGGAGAAGGGAAAAGCGACAAAAGAGGCCAGGGTTTTGAAGAATCGGAATTAGAGGTGGACCAAGGTTCGGAGATCCCACGAATTGACAGCCATGGGAGTCGGACAGTTGATCTAGCCTCGGAGTTTCCACGGGTTGACAGCCATGGGAATTGAAGAAGCAAAAGGGAAGATGGAAAAGGAGGAATTGGGACACACGTTTCAGGGATAGATATTGGTGGACGCAACGAGGGCGTTGCTTAGTTTTGAGGGGGCACATGTAGTAGTGGGTTCTGGCCATCTGGGCCGAGCTGCCCGAGGGCGGATTAGATTAGATACTGTAGATCGCATCAGCGGCTGTGCACGGTTTGTGTGCTAGCGCGCTTTCGTAGTGAGAGAACGACACACTTTGCCCGCAACGCTATACTGCGTGGCCGCTCGACGAGCATCCCGAGCCTTGCCAGACACGAGCTGCTAGGGTAGGCCGGATTGGCCTACTCCACCGGCAGGTGCATGGTATCCTACATGGTTGATGATCAGATATAACTCGTTCCAATATCCCGATAGAAACTGCCGTTTACATCTCTTCTTTTAAGTCTATGTTGAAGTCTAAGAGAGGTGGCACGGACAACTGATACATGCACAAGAACTGAAGATGTCTTCCTGTCGCCCATCGTCTATCTGATATCGCTGGGGTCCTGTATAAATCTATTTAATTGAACCTATAATGCACGGCAAATGTACTCATGTGACTCGCTAAGTTGCTACTTAAGAGGTATTACATCGGCCGATCTACGCGATTTACTATTGCGGACAAAAGGCGAGTTCAGTCTTTGACCAACGATCATGATGCATTGTGCCGGCTTCGCTTTCCTTTACCGACCACCAACCGTAGATCAAGTGGATATACTCCTGAAGCGCATCGTTTCGGCTGCCTGGAATATTTGATGAAATGAAACGTCATAGCTGGGCACATATGAGTATTTAAAGCCAAATTTACAATCAGCTGATAGACAGACTGACCAGTGTCATCAAGTATCATTGAATAACCTGTTATTGTACTACTAGTATATGTGTATTGTGTCGAATTCAAGCTTCCGGTATAGGCCATCGTCATTGCCACTCGGACGTTCTTTGTAATAAATCTCTATTGTACAAATCTTTACGATTTTTAGACTGAGAAATACTAACGTAGTATTTGCTTCAGGTGAGTAGCCCTCTTGTCAGTGATGGGACATACAGACTCGCAGATAGCTAGACAAGCTGGCACCCGATGGTCATCTGTGTGCTACAATTTTGCGATGAGAAGTCCCACGCAAATATTGTGATTAAACGTAATCAGACCCGGGTTTTGACTTCGAGTCAGTATTCTCAGTATACTCGTCCTTGTCCTACAATTCGATCTTGAATAAGACAGGCCGACAGAGCTGAAACAAATTCTTACCGCAATGATGGCCATCTCGACCCCAGAGTGCCTGCTAACATCCAGATTTCCCACATAGCCGACGGAAGCAGATATTGTCGTCCCATTGGAACTCTCTGGATATTCATCTGCGAATAACGTGAGATGATTGGCTCGGGTATGCACCCCACTGATGGTGGTGCTCATGTTGCCCTGTGAAGTCTCTCGACCCTGGCTACGGGAGTTAAGTGCTGCCATCATAGCATTCGAATAAAGCTTTCCGAGGACAAGGAAGCTTGAAGATAATTAGCATCGCGAGTGCGCACCATGGTAATTACTCACAAAATATAGTGATAGTTCAGAAACTTTTCGGCTTGCCACAGGATGAGCTCCACCGTCGCACCAGAGGCGGTTATGAGGCCCGTCTCCACTGACAATCTAATCAATCGTCTCAGGGTAGTGTCTGTGTTACGAAAGTGGGATGATTTGATCGCCCTGACAAGCTGACAGAACTTGTTAAGCGCTACAGAAAACAACAGTGTGGCTCTACTCACAATGGTTACTGTACTGATGGCAATGAGAATATCACAGACGGCATCTCCAGCAAGCCAGACCTGTTTCCAAAAATCATCAGTACCTCTCCCAGACTCTTAACGTAATACAGACCGAAATGAATGTAGATAGTTGGTAGAAGGCTGTGAAGCTGCGACCTCGAACGGCATTCTGAGAGTTGGGGTTTGTCGACTTGGAAGTTTATTCATTGCAGCCAAACAAATCAGACTCACTGTTATTCCCACATAGAATATCATGATGCATTGGAGAGCCGATATCTTGAGAGAACGGTGAAGACCTTATGCGGCGACTTGGAAAGAAACATACCAGACAAATAAGAACAGGGAGATACAGACTATTTGTTAGCTTGAAGATTCTGTACGCGAAGAAAAATTGTACTATGGAGGCGACTAACCAATCATAGATTTGAGTAACATTGTTAAAGGAAAGAGCGATCAAACTTACTGATGCCGCTTAAAGGCGCTATGGGCACCAAGGACCAATGCTGAACTTTCAAACTTTCCACATCGCCCCAGCCAGTCCCAAATGCCGCCCAGGCATTGATTAAAGTGAAGATGGTAAAGATGACTTCCAGTCCAAAAGAACGCCGACTATAACGGTCCAGGTCAGCGTGCACTGCTATAGGTAGCCTAGACGCTAGTACCTAGCCATTTGATCCATAGCCTGTCATTTGGGAAGGTGTTGTAGTAGCTCTCTATTATCAGATCGCCAGGGTAATATGAGCATTTAGTATCGGCTATTATTATCTTTGAAACTCGATGTACTCACGGACTTGCATCGCAAGGACACCGACGAGTATCGACCCGAGCATATACCCAATAACCTAGTGGAGTCATCGTAAAGATCTCCATTGTTACCACTATCTTGCGAAGGCCAAACACAACTTACCAGCGGGCCTGTGCTGCAATCACGAATCTATGAGATGTGATCACCGTTCGAATATGCTCTGTAAACTTACAGTGGACCAGTCTCCCCGATACCAGGTATGAAAGTCATCTCAGAAGAGGGCAGGAGTCTGTCTGGAGATGAGAGCTAGCAGAGTCTAAACAATGATGGTATAACGACACGGCTGCTTATATGACCTTAGACTCGGCTGTTTGCCACGGAAGCCCGGTCGCCAAATCTATAAATACTTAGAATAGGGCGTGACAACGACGACCATGAGAATGGATTTCTGCAAGTTCGCCTGTGACTTTTCAATGATTGGAAGACTTATGGGTCATCTTCCACGTGGAACATGAGAAAGTCCGATTCTATAATGTATTCAAGGGACTCATCGGTATGCATGCTCGACAGATTTCTACTCTATAATTCAGCTCATCTTGCTTGTCAACTTGATATATCGGTTTATGGTCGTCAAGGTTGATTGATTTATGACTTTGTCAAGCAGCAAATACATAATCGAGATGTGAGGCTCAACAGGCTACCGCAACCTGCCCCACTCTTTAAATAGATCAATACATCTGCGAGGCCTCTGATACGAACAGAACGGTAAACCCCAGTAAGTATTAAGTACGTAATTTAAAATAGGACCCATCATTGCGTTGTAACAATCTGATTGCTCCATCTTTGACGGTATTAGTTATTTTAGATTCCAAGTAGATTTAATCATATCAGACGCCTTTTCTCCAACCACGTAGACCGCAGCTTGGGGATGAGCGGTGGGGATGAACGGCTACGGTAGATGTGTTATAAGTATTTGTGTCGAATACTCAAGTCTCGAAAGGTTCAACTTACGAAGATCGACGCGTCAGCAATCCTAAGGCCCGTGACGCCTTTCACGCGTAAATCCGGATCAACCACACCATAGTGGGAATTTTTGGCTGACATAGCCGCAGTACCCACAGGATGGAAGACGGTTCCTGTGTGCTGTCTGATGTACGACATGAACTGTTCGTCCGTGGATTTCGCGGTAAGGTTAAAAATCGGTCCCACGACAATGTTTTTCCAGACAGGCGCGGTGAGGAATTGGAATGCTTGTCGGAGCGCAAATATCATGACTTTCATGTCTTCGTCACTCGCGAGGAGAGCGGGATCAATGATTGGCTTCTTGAACGGATCTGCAGAGCTCAAAGAAACAGAACCCCTTGAAGTCGGAGAGGCGACGATTGTATTTATGGACATGAAATTACCATTTGGCTCCGGTCCACCAGCTGCGTTCTGCGAGTACCATCATTGGATTAGATGACTAACGAGTTTAAATGGTTAGACTCACTTGGAATACTAGTTCATAATGTGCGGTGTTCGGCCCTGCAGCTGGATCGCTGACGTCTTGAAAGATAGTGTTATTCGTAGGCAGGCGTAGCCATCCGAGAAGGTCGACAATGCCGTTGACCAGAGGGCCGGTTCCACTAGTTTGCCACTCTAAGAGCTGCTGTGCAGCAAGAGTTACATTTCGAGCCACTTCATCGTTAGTGTCGGTGGCGGTGACCTTCCAGCTGTTAACAAGCAGAGGTTGGTCGGTGAGGTTCTTCCCAACAGATGGGAGATTGACAACAGGTTTTATGTTGATTTTGCTGAGTTCATTTGGGTCACCAATCCCAGAGTTCAAAAGTATAGTTGGGGTCCCAATGGAACCTGCGGACAGAATGACTTCTTTAGTTGCCAATACAGTCTGCAGGGACCCCGATCCAACACGGAATTCCACTGTCCTGAACGCCTGCTGGTGTGAAGGGCTATCAGAGGACCCAAGGACACGAGAGACTTGCGAATTGAGTTGAACGTGCAAGTTTGGACGCTTGTTGAATGGATTTGCTAGATACGACGTCGCCGAACTGCTCCTCTTGTTTACATCGATGGTGGACTGAACCCATCCTGAAAATTTTCAGACTAATGTCAACAATCTTGATAGATAAGGCACGCACCCACTCCCAAATGACTTCCGGAATTCATGTCCAGTCGGAATGGAAATTCATTCGATAGTTGCGAGGTTGCCTGGATCACCCGTGGCCCAAAGGAGCTCGACAAGCTTGCAAGGCTGACGGCGGTCATTCCACTAGTGCTGTGAACATTTGGGTCATATTGCCCGCTGAGGTTGTGGTGGTCGGCTGAGTGAGTAAATCTTTCATTCTGATGAAAAAGGATGGTAAGCGTATGGTCTGCTGAGAATGAGAAAACCTAGCAGTACCCGAGCAAAAATTTCTGTACATTAACCCACGACCACGTCGGATCGTTGGTAACAGATGCATATCGATCGTAATCTTCGGATGTGCCTCTGGTATATACCAAAAAGTCTTCCAGTGTAATGTCTATATCAACGAAATTTTCAAAGAGAAAAGGAAAGAACTTACTCGTAGAGCTGCTGCCTCCTAAAATATGGCCTCTGGGATATTCAATTGAACGATTCGAGAGCCCAACCTGACCCGTGGTGGTGAAGTTCCAATCGGCTGAGGTACCGATCAAACGAGGGCAAAAATTCGGGATGATAGAGTTGATGACGCCCTCATTCCTAAAACATGGTCAGCGAGATTGTTGATAAATTGCACGGAATGACGGACGTTCCACCTGCTTCTAGCACGAGAACATTGATGGTTGGGTCCTCAGTCAGCCGATTAGCTATCGTGTTTCCTGCAGTGCCACCTGTAGTTCATATATAGCACGAACAGTGAGCATAGACTTCTTTTGTACGTCATCGACAAACCTCCGATGATTACAAAATCGTAAGTTTTCTGGGGTCTGCCATCCCTTTCCTGAGATGCCCGCGAATATTGAATGCCGAGGGCTAACATAAGTATACCCAAAACAAAGGAGTGCGCCATGACGAGCGAAATTGGAGACGTCAACTGAGATGAGTGTCGGGATATGTGCTGATCCTCTTAGAGCTGTTTTATACTGAATAAATGGTCGCTAAGGTACAGGGTCGATACTGAAGGGTATGCCGAGGTCGATACAGAGCCGTTCAGTCGCATGATCTCGAATGGCTAGGTTTGTGCTAAATAAACACGAGTTACAGACTTGTGAACTTGTACAGTAACGAGGCCGCGTTCCTCAAACGTCACCTGGATTGAAAAAACTGTTGACAACTTTGCTGATACATGATGGTGCCTTCCGGCATCCTTCGGCAGACAACTTTATGTTACTGAGTATGCATCAGTCAGCACCCGATGGTCGGATTTCAGTACGATTTTTGGTGGAATTTTGTTCCGTTTTGGAAAAAAAATAAAAGTCAAGAGGATTGGGGAGCCAGAAAGTTACAGCCGATATTCGATTTGAGACATTATTGAATTTCGGCTGTCAGAACCTGTAATAAGAAATTGGTTATTTATCAAGGAATAATAAAATAAGCGCCCATTTGACTAGCAGATGCTCTGTCGGTGTTGAGACCTCGAGGATCCAATCCATAACTTATCATATTATCAGCATCAATGTAGCGTTATGACGCTACAATTATACTTGCTTCTACAATTCATTCAGACTGGTCACTTCGTGCCTAAAATCGCTGGGATAATTGTTACTATCCTTCCTAAAGGTATTGTTGAAAGATGGGGAAGCTTACGTATTGAGTTAAATTAATTACTTGGGCGACGTTTCAATTTTGGTCCCTGTGGTTCAATAGGTGCCCGTCTACCCGGCCGTCTACTATACTGGCCGGGAGATCTAACACAAGCTTACGGTACATTTCGATTCGCGTTGCATTGACAAATCGCCGTCTAGGAAGGCGAACAGACCTGATATTCCTCAAGCCGCTCTTTAACGAGCTCTGGAATAGCAATGACCAGTTTCACAAGTTGCTTTTGACACAGGCAATTACGAGATGCCAGGTAAAACCATTGACCGTCGTACATAAGTGACAGGTATAAGTGGCGGCAGGTTGCAGTATATGAGGCGATATGAAAATATTCAATACGACGGCCAGCTCTTCCGAAACCCATGTTTCGAGTTCCATAAATGAGGTTAAAAAGCTTACCGTCGGAGATGTTCAACGCCGTCATGTCGTGGAGTTATATTACATCGAAATGGAGATGGTGCGCTGAATAATATCGCATTAACAACAGACGCCCAATATGAATAGCGCCCACACGCACCTAATAAACCCAGACGTATAGCTAGGATGA
>JAJIRX010000407.1:0-10835 GCA_023853785.1 Psilocybe azurescens | reverse complement strand
GGCAGACTGATTCCCGAAACCAAGACCATGGGACCATAAAATGGAGTTAAAAGAAGGATTCATACCAAGAAATTCCGAGGCATACAATATCACACCGCAGAACAAACAGAACTGGACACCTGACAAAGGAACAATTGGACAAAGGATACATTCGCCCTCAGAATCACCTATGGCATCTCCCTTCTTCTTGTATCAAAGAAAGATGGAAAGCTTAGACCTTGTCAAGACTACAGGTATCTGAACGACTGGACAATCAAGAATGCTTACCCACTACCACGGATTACGGAACTTATGGACAAATTGAAAGGCGCAAAATTCTTCACCAAACTAGATATCCGATGGGGCTACAACAACATCAGGATAAAAGAAGGTGATCAATGGAAAGCAGCATTCAAAACCAACCGAGGACTTTTGAACCAACTGTAATGTTCTTTGGCATGTGCAATTCCAGCAACCTTCCAATCCATGATGGACTCAATCTTTGAAGACATGATATCACAATGCTTCAATCATCTATATGGACGACATTCTAATCTTTTTAAAAGATCGAGGGAATTGGAAAAATACACCAAAATGGTTCTAAACGACTCCGAGAAAACGATCTCTATCTCAAACCAGAAAAATGCTCTTTTGCTCAAGGAAAAGTGGAATATCTCGAATGATTGTTGAAGCAGGAAAATCTCTATGGATCCAACAAAACTCAAAGGAATTCAAGACTGGCCAGCACCTACTACTCTCAAACAAGTCCAATCGTTCTGGGCTTTGGGAACTTCTACCGAAAATTCATCCAGAAATTCTCTGAAGTAGCTCGACCCCTCTAAATGAAACTCCTGAAGAAAGACAAAGGATTTCTATGGAATGACACAACTCAAGCTGCCTTTGATGAACTGAAGAAACGATTCACGGAAGAACCAGTACTCTTGATGCCCGACCCTGCCAAACCATTTCAAATTGAATCTGACTTCAAAATATGCCTCCGAGCAGTCCTTACTCAACTGGACGGAAATGGCGAAAGACACCCATGCGCATTTATATCAAGAACGTTTTCCAACCAAAGAAACTACGAAATCTACAGGGAATTACTGGGAATAATCAGATCATTACAGGAATGGAGACACTACATCCAAGGATCAGAACACACGACTACGGTATATTCAGATCACAAGAATTTGACATATTTCAGATCGGCCCAAAATCTAAACGGCGAAGCGCGCTGGTCTCTGTATGTCTCAGAATTCAATCTGAAGTTGGTACATCTACCTGGAAACAAAATGATTCAATCCGATACCCTTTCAAGACGCCGATTTCACCCCAGAAGAAGACCGACAATGAAAGCATCACCTACTTCCAGAAAAGCTTTTCATTGACTTAATCGACGCTGAGTTACAGGAAAGAATTGCCAATGCAAACGAACTGGACCACAACGCAGCAGAAGCAATGAAAACCCTATTACAAGTGAGGACCACCAAATGCACACACGACCTCAGAGAATGGAAAACAGAGAACGTGAATGGCAAAACTATCTTATACTACCAAGGACAAAGCCTACATTCCAAAAGATCAAACCCTACGGAAAGACATAGTCAAATCATATCACGACCCTATCTCAGCCGGACACCCTGGAGAATTAGAAACATTCAATTCAAAACAACACTACTGGTGGCCAGGATTACGATCATTTGTCAAGCAATATGTAAAAGGATGTGCCCTGCCAACAGTTCAAAATAAATCGACATCCCTCTAACCCATCATTCATACCGATACCTGGACCAAAGTCAGCCCGACCCTTTGCAGACAGTGCTATGGACTTTACAGACCTTCCACCGATCCTGGACAAGCAAGAAGAAGTTGAATTTGATGCATTCTAAGCATCACCGATCATGGGAACACAAAAGGACTTATCCTTATTCCATGCCGAATGAAAGGACTGGATGCTGAAAAGACTGGCAAACTCTTACTGGACAATCTCTACAAAAGATTTGGACTACCAGACAGCCTCACATCAGATCGAGACCCCCAGATTCACCGCTGAATCATTCAAAGAGCTAATGAAACTCCTTGGGTAAAATTGAAAATTTCAACTGCTTATCACCCTCAAACAGACGGAACAATGGGAACGATATAACCAAGAGATTGAAGCCTATCTATCCATATACTGCTTGTCCCACCCAGAAGACTGGCATGAACGACTTGGGACCCTTGAATTCACTCACAATAACCGGAAGACATGCAGACAGACAGAGAACACCATTCGAATTAATTCTTGGATACTCCCCATCGCAATTCCCACTGCATTTGAACACACCAAGTTTCCTTCAGTAGAAGAAAGACTGAAGTATCTTCAAAAGGATTGAGAAGAAGCCCTAGCCCCACAACTAGCCTGGACAAGGATGGCTGAAAGGAAAAACTTCGAACTTCACACCGTTCATCCAAGGACAAAGAGTTTGGCTAGAAGCACAAATTTACAGAGATGAATTATCACAAGAAAATGGCACCAAAACAAGAAGGACCCTTCAAGATCAAAGAAGTCTTAGGACCCCTAACTTATCGACTGGAACTCCCAAAGGATGGCTCATTCACGATGTATTCCATGCGACACTTCTTAATCCATACCACGAGACTGAAACACATGGACCTAATTTCATTCAACCGCCACCAGAGATATTAAACAAAGAAGAACGTTGGGAAATAGAAGACGATTCTCAAACATCGAAAAAGAGGAAGAGGATACCAATACTACGTCAAATGGAAGGACTATCCGATCACTGAAGCAACGTGGGGAACCGGCTTCGGTCTTTGAAGAAACCGGTAACGAAATCTTACAGACTTACCGAACACATCACAAGCTGTAAAAAGACCACCATCTTCCCTCACTCAACAATCAATCAACATGCTCTCCTTTCCCTCGATCAAACATGTCAAGTCCACTCTCTTTCCCAAAAACACTCACAAACCTATTTTTCCTCACGACAAAAATACTAAAATCCCAAGAAGATCGACAACAAATGCTTGAAGAACTTGAGATAGCGTTCATAATGTCTCAAGATGCGGAGAAACAAGCACCAATGAACTCAAGGAAAGATGCGCAGCAATGGCGCATGACCAAAATCTAGAGTATCAACTGCGGATTTCCCAGCTCAAGGAAAAACTTAGACCCGGACTGGCAACAAAGGCTATAAGAAAGGTCAAGTCGCTACACTTCTAGGCAACAAACATTGATATCCAACAATGTCTCATTCCACTGCTCGTGCCTCATCTGTTCCCCCAATCTACTACTACATCGTCTCAACTTTTAATACTCTCTCCGTCCTACGAACTACTTGAAATCTTGAAAAATGCCGAAAACCGATACGACGAAGCCTTGCCCCCTTTATCGAACAAGAACTTGAATTCTTCAACTATTTATCTGGCGAAATCACGAATCATCGAGGCGGACATTGCAGTCAAACAGGCGAGAGTCCGAGTCCACCACAAAGCCGCCACCGACTCTCAAACGTCTTCAACTCAAGGGTTTCGAACAAGCCATCAAACATGCTCATCAAACACCGCACAACACCCCACGGAACAACTCACCTGCAACCACTGCCACCGCCGGACCAGGACATACAACAAGATACTGTCCTTTCAAGCGTAATGACTCTCCTCACAGAAGCGACATTTGATTATGATGACCACGGACACGCGGCATCGCAAACAATACTGAGAACCCTATGGATACTGAAGACCATTCAACTGGGACAGTCGAACCTTAGAAGGGGTAATGTTATGGACACTTTATTTTCTTTTGCTTTTGCTTTTCTTTTCCTTTTCGTATATAAAACCTTCCTGTCACATGATGGACAACATCATGTGATTGTTACAACAAGTCTTTTTCTTTTTCTTTTCCCTTTTCTTTGTCATCCGTCACATCATTGATACATCATTGTATGTTCTGATGAACTTTGCTTTCCATCATATCTACAAAACTCCATCATATCTTTGATGGACTTTCACTTCTATCTTTTATGATACATCTTTCGATGAACACTTGATCTGTTTCCTCTATTCTTATATACATCTGCTGATGAACATTCAAACTTGTTTCAACTTGCTGTGCGGTTCATAGTATTTATACCAGGAAGGATCCACTGTATTCTTTAGCTAGTTCTTGAGAATCTAACCTCCTCTTACTTGACACTGCTTGGAACTCGCTGTTCTTGACTACTTGACTGTTGGCTTTATCCACGCGTGAATATAAGCTTGAAGTCGTAACAATGGGTGAGGTAAAGTACACTCTCAGGATATTGATTTAATGTCTTCAATCTTTTTGTAGCTTGATTTTCTAGAATGACCCATATTAATAGTGCATCAATTATTTATGGGATGCAGAAATATATAAAAATTACTTTGTTTTTCCTTTGCTTTAGAGCATGAATATTAGCTGCCTCAATAGTATATTTTGATTGCTATGAATTTAAAACCAGTTTCTTGATGTTGAAGCAGAAATTTTATTGTCTTGTATGATCTGTATGATTCACAATTATGCCAATCCCATTGCACTCATGTACTGTGGCCGTACCATGGTCACCCATATGTGTACCATACAGTCAGGGACAAACTGTACCAATGTTTTAAGTACTTCTAATAAATCATGAATAACTTGGGAACTAAGAAAGCTAGAGTCTTGAAATTTTAAAGATAGGTACCTTGGATATTATCTATCTAACCATATGATAACAATTATGTAATCATTTTTTCTCATACTAAGTGTTCAATAATATAAGTACATTGGTACAGTTTTGTCCCTCTCAGTCAAATCATCTGACTTTGTTGATTATAAGCAAATATATACAAATAAAATCACATGATTCAAGTGCAAAGAGTATATATACTCTTGTACATTGATTACAACACCCCAACTTATCATTTCACCATGCACTGACTTACTATTACCCAATGCACTCACATTATCTTTCTTCTTAACAAAGCAGATTTTGCTCATCAAATTGAAGCAACTACTGGTGTTTCCATATTCTCTATATCTCATATCTGCAACAAACACTGTCCTGATCTTGCCAAGTCCACTGGTGGCTGTCTTCAGAAACTTTCACCCTCCAATGTGCAGTATGCACTCTATCTTATCACTTCTTGCAAGGCTGAAAATGCTGTTGAGGTTACCAAAACCTTAAAAGAAGTCACCAATCAGTCTCTCACAGCAAAAAAGTTTGCCAGGCCCTTTGAAACATTGGACTAAAGGCTGTAGTGAAGAAAAATGATCTCTACTCTCCAAACACTATAAGAGGAAATGTATGGACTTTGCAATGGCTCACCTACACTGGACCATTGATGACTGGAAGAAGGTTGGCTTTACAGATGAGACTAAAACCAATCATATAGGGTCAGATGAGAGGAAGTGGGTGTGGAAAATGCCAGAAGAAGCACTTTCTAATAAGCTGGTAGAAAG
Organism: Psilocybe azurescens; assembly: GCA_023853785.1. NCBI lineage: Eukaryota > Fungi > Basidiomycota > Agaricomycetes > Agaricales > Agrocybaceae > Psilocybe > Psilocybe azurescens. The sequence goes on along the minus strand of JAJIRX010000407.1, from coordinate 5,392 downwards.
CACAGTCAAGTTTGGAGGAGGATCTTTGATGTTTTGGGGCTGTATGTTTTGGGAAGGAGTTGGATATGGGGCCAGGATTAATGGGAGGATAGATGCTGACCTTTATGTCTCCATTCTGGAAGATGAACTCCAACAAAGCCTTGCATATTACAACAAAAATCCTGAAGATGTCAATTTTCAACAAGATAATGATCCAAAGCACAAGAGCAAAAAGGCTATGAAGTGGCTAGAAGACAGTGGTATGAAGACTATGGTATAGCCCCCACAATCAGCAGACCTTAACCCAATTGAACACCTTTGGGTTCATCCCAAAACAAGGCTTGGAGACTATGAAAACCATCCATCTAGTATAGCAGAACTTTGGGAAAGGGTTCAGAAGGTTTGAATGAAATTCCAACTTCTGTGTGTCAGAATTTGATAGAGAGTATGCCTAGAAGGGTAGCAGCTGTTGTAGAAGTCCAAGGAGGATACACCAAGTACTGATTATTGTAATATATGATATATTTTTCAAGAGGGACAAAACTGTACCAATGTACTTATTTTATTAAACAATTTATAGTATGAGAAGAAAACATTGGTACAGTTTTGTCCTCACTGTATATAGATTGATTATATGTCACACCTTATATAATCACAGATTTTACATTCTTATACTGTAGTCTCTGCTTTGTCAATTATGCTGATCATCTCATCCTCCATTGTCTTTGTCTTCCCTAAATTGTTGCCTGATACTGGATAGAGACATCTGCAAATAAAACAAAACTCTTCCTGATTGTTGCTTTAATGTTTCCTATTCACCTCACCACAGCATACCTTATGTCCACTGTGTCCAATAGCTGCACAGCATTTGTCCACAGTGTGTCTACTATATCTGCAGATGCCATTGTCTGGTGGGAGCACTAAGCAATGTTTGCAGATGGTTCCATCAGCATTGTTACCCAAATTATTGCATTTTTATTATTATTTAAAGTCTCATTTTTTAACCAGTTCACTCATCCTTGTTATGTGAGCAATCAGTCAAACAATACAGTGTCTGACAAGGGCAAATCCATAATTTTTTATTAATTGATGTTGGAGCTTTATATTGAACTCTAATATAGTGGTTTACCCACAGTATCCACAGTTTTTGCTATATATGTATAACTGTGGTTACATCCATATAGTACCCAGATACAATTGTGCACAGGTAATAACTGGTATTGTCTAATCTGTGTTAGTCTCTAATTTATACAGGCATCCACTGGCTACTGTGACATAACTAGCTAGTGTTACACTTCAACAGTAATTCTCACTTTTCACATTGATTTTGCACTTATTAACACAAATTTTTGGTACATTGTAGCTACTATTCAGGTCTATAAATATGTAGTAAAATTTATTTTATTTTGTGCTGGGTACAGGTGTATTTTTGATTAAAACAGCAGTGTAACATGTTATAGTGGCTCAGAAAACTGTCCCACTTTTTGCAACTTTTGAATTAAATTGCTAATAAAATGGGAACACTTCAACTAAAAATCTGAAATTAATATATGTTATAGTTGAATGAGACCTTTATAATTTCCTTCAAGATTATGTAATTTGGATCAAAAATGATTAAGTAATAAAATAGACAAAATAATACAAAAGTGGGACAGTTGTTTGACTCTCTATTTAATACTTAGTATGACCACCTTTGCCTTAATAACAGCCTCCATTCTCCTTGGCATGCTTTCTATGAGATTTTGGCATGTTTCTGGAGGGATTTTGTTCCTTTCTGCAGCCAGTCTCTCCCACAATTCAAATACTCCTTTGGGTGGTATTTCATAGATGTTTATCTGCCTTTTGAGGTGCATCCACAAGTGTTCAATGGGGTTGATGTCAGGGGATTGAGGAGGCCATTCCATAACTTCAATGTTGTTATCCAAAACCACTGACTGGCCCTTTGGAGGTGTGTTTGGGGTCATTATCCTGCTAAAAATCCTCTCTCCTTCTGTCATCTCCAAGTTTTCAAAGCTTTTATCCAGCCCATGCTCCAAAATCTCACAGTATTGCACTACATTCATCTTTCCTCAACCTCCACAGGTTTCTTGTTATGACAAGTCTTTTCTTTTTCTTTTTCTTTCTTTTCTTTTCCTTTTCCTTTTTCTTTGTCATCTTTCACATCGTTGATACATCATTGTATATTCTGATGAACTTACTTTCCATCATATCTACTAAACTCCATCATATCTTTGATGGACTTTCACTTCCATCTTTTATGATACATCTCTTGATGAACGTTCGATCTGTTTCCTCTATTTTTATATACATCTGCTGATGAACATTAAACTCGTTTCAACTTGCTGTACAGTTTGTAGTATTTATACCAGGAAGGATCCACTGTATTCTTTAGCTAGTTCTTGAGAATCCAACCTGCTTAACCTGCTCAACTCAAACTTGAACTTGTTCTTGTAAACAATTGGTGGTTAGATTACGCACACTGCGTGATTCTAACTTGAGATCGTAATAAAGAACTAGCTTCTCACTCTACTATACTGCTTCATCCACAAGCAGTATCGGGAGCTTGAACCAGACACCACAACATCTCGACGTGGAACCTTCTCCGCAAACTATGACACCAACAACAGTGGTGAACGAATGCCTACATCAGATGTTCAACCCACTACCCAAACTCCAGGACTATTGTCAGGAGAAGAATACTTCTGTTACGATTTTAAGTTAGAGTCACGCAGTGTGCATAATCTAACCACCAATCGTTGTACAAGAACAAGTTCAAGTTTGAGTTGAGCAGGTTAAGCAGGTTGGATTCTCAAGAACTAGCTAAAGAATACAGTGGATGCTTCCTCATATAAATACTATGAACTGTATAGCTAGTTGAAACGAGATCGAATGTTCATCAGCAGATGTATATAAGAATAAGAGAAACAGATCAAGTTGAAACAAGTTTGAATGTTCATCAGCAGATGTATATAAGAATAAGAGAAACAGATCAAACGTTCATCAAAAGATGTATCATAAAAGATGGAAGTGAAAGTAAGTTCATCAGAGCATACAATGATGTATCAATGATGTGAAAGATGACAAAGAAAAGGAAAAGAAAAGAAAAGAAAAGAAAAGAGAAAAGAAAAAGAAAAAAGAAAAAGAAAAAAGACTTGTCATAACATTACCCCCTGTACTACACTCCTTATCCCTCAGAAGGAGTGAAGTCCATTACTTCTGTGAGTTTAGTAGTCCCCATATGGTTCGCCTGTGGTGTTGGCAATTCCGGCGTCATTGAGAAGATCTTCATCAACTCCTCCATAGTAGGGGGTCATCGTGGGGCTCATTTTCTGGGTTATAGCTGCAGTCTCAGAAGGAATGTCCGGGTATTGGTAGCAGTGGATGCATTTGAACTCGGGACATTTTGGGCGAATATGTCCGGGTTTGCCGCATTGGTAGCATGTAACTGATGTTGTGCCTGCTGAGCGATTCGTTGTAGAAGACGGCCGGTGGACGAGCTTCATTGCCGAGTCGTGGTTTTGGGAGATCGTCGAAAAGTAGGCGCAGGGATGGGAGATCTTGAGGGAGTCGAGGGCGGGAGGTGAAATCTGCGGTGAAGGTGAATTGTCAATGACTGGTGAAAATTGTACCACTCAACGATAAGCAGGAGGGCGAGCAGGAAGGGGACAAGAAAGAACAGTGTTCTGGAAAGGGGGATCAATAAGAGAGGGTACTGACGGTTTTCGCACTGTGGGCGATTTGTGACAATATTCCCTCAGCATGTCATACATTTCTCTTCTAATCCCCATGATTGAAGTTGATCCAGCAGAGCCATTGCCATGGTTTCGAACACGAGTTCGTTGTCTGGCAAGATGTATTTCTTGTTCTTCTTGTTGATGGGCTCTGGAAACCTTTGCTAGTTCATCGATGGCAAAGATGATGTCTGGATCTTCAAGTACGAGCCGATTTTTCGAGCCATGTTGTCGTTGGCAATAGGTCGATAGCTTCGGGGTTGACAGTGTTTGAGCATAACGAGGTATGGCAGGTTGTTTACCTTGTAGACGTGAGTTGACAGGGGCAGAAGCAGAAGAAGTGGGTATCATGAAAGACATGTTGCGTTGTTCTGATGGCTGAGGGATGGTTTAGAGATGGAATGACTTGGCCTTTTAACTACTTTGGCAATTAGTGGAAGGCATTGGTAGAGTTCCCATTCGACCTGATTTAGCTTGAGACGTTGAGATCTGGCTTGGTGGTGAGCAAGTCTAGCGGCAGCCGGACGGTAGTTCTGTTTTGCCGTTTCCTTCTGATCGATTGCTTTGTTGTATTGGGTGAGGATTTCTCTTCGCAGCATCTCAAGGTCTTCTACGGTTTGATCGGTCAAAGGGGTATCAAAGATGGGAGTTTTGAGTTGGTTCGTTTCAGAGCTTCGAGTGAAGGAAGAGGCGATGCATCAAGAAAGTGAGGCATCAGGATGGTAGTGATGATCAGAGTTTGTGTAATTTGTGGTATTCTTGAAGAGTCTCACTGTCGTCGTCGAACACGTCATCTTTTCCCATGTTGCTTCGGAGATAGGGAATCCCTTCCATTTGATAAGGTATTGATATTTCTGCTTTCCTTTTTGGGTTTTTGTCCTGTTTTTCTGTGCTTCAGGATAGTTTCGACTTCCCAGTGTTCTTCCTGATTTTTGATCTCAGGTGGTGGTCTAGGGAAGTTTGGTCCGTATGTTTCTGTCTCTTTGTACCCGGCATGAGTAGAGTGGCGTGGAATGCGTCGAATCTTCCATATCTTGGGTATTTTGAGTCTGTACGTGAGAAGTCCCAAGACTTCTGTGATCGTAAACGGGTCTTCTTGTTTTGGTTTCATCTTCGAGTGATATCTAGTGGAGATGTTGCGGGAGTCTAGCCAAACTTTTGTTCCTTCTCGAATGGTTTGAAGTTCGATTTCCTTGGTTTGGCTATCCTTTGTCTTGCAAGTTCGTGGGCTAGCTAACACTTCTTCTTGATCTTTCAAGAGATGTTTGACTTTTTCTTCCACACATGGGGCATTAGTGTTCTCGAATGCAAGTGGAATGGCCAACAGAGATGAACCTAAGGTGAGTTCGAACGGGTTTTGGCCCTTCGGAGTGTTTCCTGTTGTTGTGAGTGAACTCCAATGTTCCAACTGACTTGTTCCAATCGGTTGCAAGAACAGTAGATGGACAGGTAGGCTTCTATCTCTTGGTTGAATTGTTTGGTGGTTCCATCTCCTATTGGATGATAGGCTGTAGTTAATTTGGACTTGGATTCCTAGGAGTTTCATGAGTTCTTGGAAGACTTTTGCGGTGAATAGGGGTCTTGGTTGGAGATAATGCTGTCTGGGAGTCCGAATCGTTTGAAAAGGTTGTTGAGTAGAGTCAGCCAAGCTCCTTCTGCATCAAGTGCCTCTCCCGGTTTCC
>JAJIRX010000406.1:0-20133 GCA_023853785.1 Psilocybe azurescens | reverse complement strand
ACAGAGAGATGATGAAGGCACCTTTGCAGCGAGCAGCTGCAAGTACAAGACAGAAGCCATACGTAACTATAGGAAGTATCGCAGGCGCGATAGAGGACGCGCTTCTGGACAGGGCGCAGGCCTCGAGGGTAGAACTACCAAGCATCTTCATCGCCTTAACGGCAGACAGCCTTGGTGGAGTAGTATCAGACATGCTCGGTGAAGGTGAGCTTTAAGATCAAAATAGAAACCCAAAGTATCGCCAGTACAGCTTGGGTTTGAGAAGAGTCACACCGGTGTACCGGAGCATAACCCAGATCGACAGGGGGGATTGTCTTTTGGAGTGTGAGCGGTCAAGTGAAATACTTCAGACTTGTCGTGCTCCAGTGCGAGTCCAAATTTCTTGAACAGTTCGAAATGACACCATAAGCCCGTTTGAGGGCTTCACAGTTATCGGGAAGGGATTTTGATTGCACTACGAGAGTGCCATCATCGACATATGAGAGCAAGCACCCCCAAGTGAGTGGATCCAGCTCGAACAGCCTCATAATGAGGGTAAGATAAAGGGCAGAGGACCGGGGACAGGGCTCCGCCCTGTCCCACTCCTACATCTGCCTGGTGGAGGTCGGAGATAAAGTCACCCCACGCATACTGCGTAGAGCGACCGACCAGATAATGGGAGAAGAATTTAACGACGTTGTCGCTAAACCCTAACTTCCGGAGAATAGCCATGAGGACCTCATGGTTGAGTGACGGGAAGAACTGAGCGACATCAAAGGCAATGACGCTATTCTTGAGTCCCTTGGCCCACCCAGCACGCACCATGCGCGCCAGGATGAGGCCGGCATCCTCGGTGGATCGTTGACGGATCCCTCCGATCTGATTTGGGTGGAAGACGTCTGAGGCGACGCCGTCAAACTGAATGCGATTGGAAAGCATTTTCTCAATCAATTTGCCAACGGTGTTCAGGAGCACAATTGGCCTGAATGCCTTTGGAGCGGAATAGGAGGGCTTGTTCGGTTTTGGGATGATAACCGACATGGACTCCTTGAAGAGCCAGTGCCCCACCCTAAAGGCAGGCATTGGCAAGCGAGAGTAAGACGGTGAAAACGTGGGTGGGCCCCCGCATCAACATCTTGAGATGAGACCACTTGATGTGGTCCGGCCCTGGGGCCGACACGTTGGAGCAAGAGGCCAAGGCCTCCCGCATCTCAAGTGCAGAGAATGGGACCCATCCCCGAACGGGCATGTTGGGGATGGAGTCAAGAATGCCGATGTTGAACGCGCGGTCCGACGCCGAAGTTATAGGTGTTGTGGAGAGCATCCCACAACTGAGGAAGGGCGTGGCAAGGCTGCCCTGATATTGAATAGCCTCGCACGGGGGTAACTTGCGCTGTTGGACCCAAGACATGAGGTCCCAGGTGCGCTTGTTGGTGATGGATATTTCTGTGATCCTAGAATCAAAGAAAACCCGTTTGGCGTTTTTAACCGCCTTTTGATAAAGCTTCCAGTCCTCCGGGAGACCATGTTCCCGGTAGGCCTGAAGCGCGACTGAGCACTCATCCATCCACCACGGTTTTGAGCGCCTCGTAATAGTGACCTCTCTGGAGCAGGTTTCCCAAGCTGCAGAGAACGAATCAGCAATAGCTTGGCGCCACTGCATCAATCTGATCGGGTGTGTTGAGAGGGGTGTGTTCGTCCACTTTAATGGCAAACTCTCCCTCGATGACTCTGACAAAATGGATTTGCTCCACTCTGTCGGCTTTGAGAGCTCTGCAGGGCGTGGCCCCAGAATCAGCAGAGATTGATAAAGTAGTAGCGAAGCGGGATGTGATCCGACTTCGCCCATGGCGTTGTGCACACGGGTGACCTGCGCTGTCAGGGTTTGGTCCGGTTGCACGAATACCAAGTCAATCACTGTTGAGCGAAAGCCTTGGATGCGGGGGTAGAAGGTTGGCCCCGGGTTCACAAAAGGAGCCCGTTGCAGACCTAATTCCGCTGCAGTATTGAGGAGTTGAGTGGCAACTCCTGGATGGCCACGATGGCCTCCATCCCATTCCTGGGAGTGGATGTTAAAGTCACCCCCATGTAGATGAAGGGCGGAGTGAGGCCGCCTCCTCCGCAAGGAGGAGAGCGGCCGTATGGGTGTCGTCTGAGTAGATGTTCATCAGGTTGTAGCACTGTCCATTTGCAAACAGGCTGAGGATAAGGACATCGCGATGATCAATGAGATCGCGACGCATGGATGGACGTAAACTCTTTCAAACGGTTAGACACATAGGCCATAACCCTCAGTCGAGAGTCGGGTTCGGGAGTACGTACCATAGGCAGCCACGAGGGATGCAATGGGGTGCCGATGACATCATCGCCAGACTTACGAGAAGTAGACAGTGCGGTGCGTACAAACCTCCAGGGAGGTTCTTGGATAAAAACAATATCGTATGCTAATACAAAATGTTCGAGTATAGTTTCTACGCTTAGGCTGGACTTTGCGCAGTTGAAACTCAAAATTCTAACCGGAAGGTCCTGGATGGTTTGACTCATCCTAATGACCAGTGGTTAGGGATCCTTCTCAGTGGTCTTCTGTGCTTTCCTGGCCTTCTGACCTCTGTTCTTGTACCTAGTGCAGACACTTTCCTTCGCTTTCTCTTGAGAGTCGAGATAACAGCTGCATTCAGCTTGCATGTGGTTGTTCATGCCGCAAAACGTGCAGAGGAGCGTGAGGGGGCGCAGGGAGTGCGAGATGACGATGCTGCAAGTGCAGAGGCAACGCTGGGAGCGGCAGAAGTGCGATGGCGACGTTGGGACTCCTCTGTGACAAAGGCCTGTTGAATGGTAGCCTTCTCCAACTTGTCCATGAGCAATAGAGACGAAGCAAAGCCACTAAACTCGTCTGGAAGCGCCCTAATGAGTGTCATGCTTGCCAGCTCATCATCTAGATTGGTGAGAGTGAAGTCTTTAGGCCGAAGATCTTGAATCCTGTGAATGGCAGTGTCTACTCTGTTCATGAGGGACTGCAGAGATTCTTTTTCTTGCTTCCTGATTGAGAATAGGTCGTCATAGGCGTTGAAGCGTGCACCAGGACGCTTCTGGAGGTGTACTGAAGCAAGGGCAGCCCACATAGCGACAGGATCGTCCGAAATAGAGGCAAAATGGATCTTCTGATTCTCTTCAACAGCGAGATAGATGTAGCCAGCTGCCTTGTCTGATTTGGTGTTCCAAGGCCGAGTGCGGCCTCCTCAGTGTCCTTGGGTGGTGAGGACTGCCTAGGGGCCTTGGATTGACCGGAAACGATGCGCCAAATGCCCTGGGCATGAAGCCAAGCTTGCATTTCACCACACCAAGATGGGTAGTTGGAAGCATTCAGTTTCGCAAAATTGGGCAGGGATGAAGAAGACATGATTGTACGAGATGGGAGTGATGTGACGTGGTGAGGTGGTGGTACGAGCACGGGCGCGGCCAGTGCGAAAACACAAAGAGTGTGGAAATGAAAAGTTGAGACTTTTGGTTGAAATTGAATTTAAAGCGCAATGTGTGCGGGCCCATAACCTGTTAAAGGTGGCGAGTTCAGAAACGTGCGAGACAGCTGTGGTCCGAGTTTGGTGGTCACACTGTATCAGACAGAGTGGCAATGAGGGCCTGAAGTCCAAAGTGAGTCACACAGTGTATTAAGACTGAACTATGCTATCTACTTGCCTGAAGTCCAAAGTGAGTAACTAAGGAGTTCAAGCGGTGTGCTACAGCTACATAGGTGTCTGTCATGTGATCCCATCAGTCTGAGTCTGAAATATCAATTCTAACACGATGTATGACCATCGTTGAGATTGAATCAGGAATAGTAAGACCCGATGGGCGCATGATTCAGAATACACCTACACATGCGTGCATAGAGCTGCGGAGAGCTCATGTTCGCGAAGTGAACCCAAGGGTTGTCTTTGCCCCCAGGCTGTGCAACGGCCCCGTCGACCATTTTGAGTTGGAGAAAGTTCCTTCCCTCGATATTTGGGGTCCTGGAATAAGACATTTCAAGCGCTTGAGAGAGGGCAGCCTGCATGTGTAGGCTGTCAATGATGTAGCTGGGCGTGGGCCCAGCGCGACTTTGAGTTTGGTTGCGTACTCGTGTGCTTTGTAATGCAAGTCCCACTGCAATCGTGAGGGGACGTACACAAAGGTAATTGACTGGCCATCCTTACGGGTGAACCAAGTCTGGAGAGCTCGCAGACAGCCACAGAGTGGCCCTGTCCGGAGTGGATGGAAGGATCAACAGCTCGGCGGGCGGAGGCCATCGAGTCTGTGAAAATGAAAATGTCCGTGCAGTCGTCAGCAAAGTCGCATTGACGATTGCAGAACGGATGGCATAGAGCTCCGCATCAGGGGCGGTGACTTTGCCTCGCGACATGTCAGGCGCGCCAACGCTTCGACTCCGGCCGCTAAACAGGATGGAGGCCGCAATGGCTTGATACCGTCCTGAGAGGGGCAGACTGGCGTCTGTCCCTGCATAGTAGGTCCCGATGTTCTCCGAGATTTTGTCACGGAGCTTATCGAGGTGTTTGGTGCGCTGCTTCAATTCCTTGTCGGCGTCGCCGCGAGAGATCTTGCAGTCATCGAAGTGGACTTGGTCCGCAAAGCAGTCCATAAGTCGAACACCCGGTCGTGAAAGCGGGTTCATCGGGAGTAGAGTCTCCGTCAGAGCAAGAACATTCATGTCGGACTCAAAAAGAGTCCCACTAGTGCGGAAGATTTCCGGTTCAGACATAGTCTGGATCGAGAGGGAGGTGCGGCGCGATAGTGCCGCAATTGAAGCGAGAGAGGAAAGCCCTCACTGGATGGGTCGGGGTCAGTGTGGCAAACCGATAGTCGGCTCGCTCAGATAGACGGCGAAGAAGTAGGTTGATAGGGGGAGGCCTGCAAGGGCCTCCACTCCACCAGTCAGAGAAGTGCGGAAAGCACCGGTGGCTCCACAATGCAGCGGAACGCTGCATTGTAGAGAGATGATGGAGGGCACCTTTGCAGCCAGCAGCTGCAAAGTACCAAAGACAAAAGCCATACGTAACTATGGGAAGTACGCGAGCGATAAAGGACGCGCTTCTGGACAGGGCGCAGACCTCAAGTGGAACTACCAAGCATCTTCATCGCCTTAACGGTAGACAAAGCCTTGGTGGAGTAGTATCGGACATGCTCAGTAAAGGTGAGCTTGCGATCAAGTAAAAACTCAAGTATCGCCAGTCACTGCTGGCGCCGACCGCTGTATGTCTGACATACAGCGATTTATATACATGACTTATGTAAGAATTGATGTAAGTATGACATATAGTATTTATGTTTAGAAATAATACAGATATCAAACATATATTCTGTTCGGTAGCTGTATTTTGAACAAACACCGTTTCTGTTTCTAAGCTGTAAGTAAATAAAACACCTGAATAAACATGACTTCTTTCTTTGGCTGTTTGTCAAAGATACAGAATAGCTGTATATAATAGCTGTATGTAAAACATACAGATATGGTGTATATAATTGCTGTATGTTATACAAATATGACTTGTGTAAATAGAACTTACAGTTAAAGAACAGAACTTCTGTTAGTAAAACAAACAGAATTTATGTATGTAATTACTGTATGTCGACCTTACATCTAAACATACAGTATTCGACTCGCCTCAGCGAAGTCGATGAGTGCGCGAAGAATTCGCATTTCGAGCGCTGACGGCGACTCGCACACGACATTTAAACAATTGAATGTACTTTATTATCGACTCGCCGGTTCATTCAATTTAATCCATTTGACGCGATAAAGACGCTGTATTTTACTGGACTACAGAGTGCAAAGATCTATTTAGTTAACCATTTGTAAACGACAACACCAAAGTGAATCGATACTTAAGCGCTGCTGAAGAAACCGGGCACAAATCCCACTATCAACTTTTTCACCATCATCCGTCACATCGAGTACATCCTCGCTACGCACTCACACCGAATACCGAATATCAATGTCTGGCGCTAATTCTTCTACAGAGCAAGGTAAGTGTCGTTGTATATCTAAGAAAATAGCTCATCAAACTAACCTAATGATGCCCAGACGTAGAGATGCACGTCTGCGCGACTCGAGACTGCGATGAATGCGGTCGTAGAAGGTAAGGAAATGTCGCTATCGACTCATTCGACGGTCATGGCCTCATACCCGTTCGGCAGTCTCGACAATCCAGCGAGAGGGGAGAGATGACGCGACCGATGCAATAACGAAGGCGTTGGCCCTCCTCGGTGAGTCGTCGCTGTGCTAGCCGTCAAGTTTCCAGCGCTGGCTCACGTTAGTTATTCCCCGCCGAAGATCTCAACTCCAAGGATGCAGCCACTCGGTCGGACGAGGAGATGGATATCGATAACGAGGAAGCGTCGGGAGCCTTCAACCAAGCGGGAGAGGCTATGGAGGACGTGAGAGGACGGTAGCTCGGGCGATAAGGGGAGGGATAGGGGGACTGTGACGAAGAGTCGAATGAGGAGGAGAAGATGGAGATATAAGGCGCTGTATGGCCACTTAAAAGACGATGAAATGTGACGAGAAGGGTATGGGAAGGGTATGGTTTGATCGACATGATATGTAACATAAAACAGTGCGGTGAAGCACACACATATAGATCCAGTTTGACCAAAGGGGAAGAAATATGCAAGCTATGATCATTCAATGCAAAAACTTTTCATTCTGAGCACGGACTTCCTTGGAGAGATAAGGCCAAGTCAGAGTCCTAACCACCTCTTTCTTCAGCTTGCGCCGTCGCCACCCGCTGCATTCTTTCTGCCAGCTTGATCTCCCATCCGCGACAGAATATACAGCAGTCGACGTTTGACTGAATGAGCACCGAGAGCCGCCGCGAGCGAACGATGGCGTACGCATCCGCGAGCGGCAGGCTAAGGTGCTTCATCACCTAGGCGATCTATACGAAAAAAGAGGGAAATAGATTAAAAACACGTCATATAAAAAGAACACGATAAATCATCTATACGCACTGTGACAGTCGCGCTCAGCGACACGCCGCTGTACTCGACGGCCGGGGTGGGGTGCGCCGGGAGGTGCGGAGACGCTGGGAAATGGAAGTTAGGGTGAGTATGCATATGCGCGTGGGTGGACTGTTTCTGCATCCGCCAAGAGTACATTTGGGCAGGAGACGTTTGTATCGGAGGACCTAGAGGTTAAAAAAAAAAGAAAACTGAGTAAATGGACTCTAGTGATAGAGTCTTGGCAGTATCTCTAATGACATGAAAGATGGATTATGAACACCGGAATTCAGTGCACGATAACGCTGGCTAGAACACTTACAAGTACGTGAATGTGTCTTGTGATACAATCTCTAAGGATTGGCGTTGAGAGCCTGTGTGCTCGGAGCCACGCTTGCTTCCCCCGATTGAAACACGCCTTCACCCACGGCTTCGACTTTTAAGAGTTGTTCGTGATTGCGTTGAAACATGTAATATCGACCCGAATTTTGGAGAGTCGTAGCTAGAGTAATGATTTCTATATCATGGGCGAATTCACTAATATCGTGCATGCGATATAATTCGCTTTAGAGAGGCCGCCATTGCAGTTCGAACAATGAGCGCATATGATATTCTGCAATAACACCGCAAGTCTACCAAACACCTTAAAAATTAGCCAAGATTCACTGAAAAGTCACCGTTGTACAGACCGGGCTTTTGAAGAAGCTTTCCTGGTCGTCAAGGTCTGTCAAGTTGAACATGCCAGAGCATCATAAAGCAATCAAGACACACCTTTGACTATGGTTTCCTCAAACTTTCCTCGTGATTTACACGCCACGAATTACACTATGTGTGTCCCAGACCGTCTGCAGTGCAAACATAAAGCAACCTAAACAGAGGCATGAAAAACTTCATCCTCTGAATCATATCGTTCTCAGCGAGCAATAGACAATCGTCATATCAAATTACTGTACTCCAATAGCAGAGGTTGCTACATACTGAACTAAGTGTATATTAGAGGTATTCATTACTTTACAATACTCTTTTGGTGAGCGATGCTGGCTGTTATGGGATAGATTCTGCAGGCGCTTGAGGCGAGCGCGAAATGGGATGCTAGAATGTTGGAACGAAGGGGAAAGTGTCACATTGTCACACCAGCGTCTTTGATATACGACGACGATTTCCATGCCATCGCTTTTTGAAAACCGCCTTCTCGGCTTCATCGGCATGAAATTTCGCCCTGTATATCACCCTCGCGACACTTATTTTCTCAGCGCTTTCCCCTCTCATTCCCTCCCATCGCACTTGTAAATCAAAATTAGACCAATTCTCACTTCCATTGACTATGATTGCACTCGTACATAGATATATTATGATTGAGAATAATTCCATCAAACTTCGCTGCACTGCTTGTTTTCACATCATATTTGATAAAGCGCAGTGCTGACTTAGTAGGGAGAGGACAGTGATTAAAATTAAAAATGGTCGCCGTGCTCGGAGATTTGATAATTAAACTAGCACACAAACTATCGCACAACTATACTAGACAGTAGCGGTTATAGTGGTAATGATATGCTGGGAGGGGATGAAATCGGATGCTAATGCACGTTAGAACAGAAAGTGAAGTCGGCCCGCCGGGTCTGAACTAATCAAAGTGCGTGAGACCTTCAGCATATCATCCAACTCCTGATGGTTGTGATTAGTATTGTTGGTATGTGTCGTATCCCGGAATTTTAAATGAAAGAAATCTGGCAAATTGTCGATGGAAGTGCAGATTGCATTGGTGCGTTACCAATGAAAAAATATTCTTCGGCCAGATCGGTACAGGAAACGTAAATCGCGAACGGGTTGTGGAGTCCCCATGTTGCCTACAAGACGGTTCAGAAGCAATATCATATCCAGATCAACGTACATACCTCCAACGAATCCAAGTCATTCTGCGACCAGATATGGTCAACTGCGCTAATAATGTCTCCCGATCTAAGGCCGGCGTAATTATTGAAAAAGTACGGAGTAGCAAGAGATACAGGCATAGAAACGATGTATTGACACTTTGGATGAGGAAAGGCTGGTTGGTACGCCTCTGAAGTTGAATTTGGAGCCATAAAAGCCGATGCACTCGCACGGGAACCTTGACGGGTTGGTTATAGTAGAAAATGCTGATGGAAAGGAGAAGCATTTATGGCATATTTTGAAGGCCACGAGAAATATAAAAAGGGGTACCAAGCAAGTGATTAATTGCTGAAAGTTGATCAAGGAGAAGGAGACGATCATGGTTGGGAGAGAGAAAGTTAGCGATTTGAAAGCGATTTAAACATATTTAAAGCTTACAACACAAAGGAAAAGAGGTACTAAGCAAGCGATTGACCTTCAGACAAAGGCGAGCTCGAGTGGCGAGAGGAAAGCGTGAGAATATATTGAGATTGTCCTGTTATCGCACAATTACAACTAGATGATCGTGTCAGTAACACGACTTAAAGTTAGCACCTTGTACTAGTAAGACGCACAAAGGTGCATAGTCTGTTAAGAAGGCGGTGATTTCCTTATGCTAACGTTCTCCAGCCTTAAGGAATTCAAGAATTTGACTCTCAGGCTGAAGTCAGTTCAAGATTACCATCGCGCTTCTCACGTGTAAACATATAGACAAGAGAAATAGTACATCAAATTTTGCACAATTATGTTCTGTATCAAACCGACGTAACTCGAGATAAACTTATGCATACGGCAACGTCTTGCCCTTCCCACGGAATAACACATTTGGCTGTGAGTGAGTATCGACCATAGATAAGGGAATAACTTCAATAAAGTCCTCCATCTCAACGCCCCAAATATTTGCTCCGAGATATGGGTAGTGAGCGTAGGGATCGTCTTTGATTTTCGCCGTCTGAAGTCGCTTTGACAACGCAGCCAAATAGTGTCGAACAGAAGACTTTCACGGAAGAAAAGAATATCCTGAATGCAATAGGGTATTGAGTCGTAAAGAATCTGACTGTTGCCTTCGTGGATGGAAGCCCTAGTATATGAAACACGACCTTGTGTATATCGACCTATAACGTTGGCAGGAGGACATTGAGAAATTTTATAGGTCATCTTAATCACATTCCCGGACGCTCGAGTCGACTTGAGTTTCTGAACTTTGGTGGTAATAAATGTCATCGCTGCCGAAGTTCGTGATCCTGGTCGCCGACTTCAATTTCCCGCGCTGTAGCTGTAGCGTAACTTGCTAGAGAATTTTGATTCTGAGGTCGAACAAATCTCTCGAACATCGAGGCGCAATTGAGAATGATGGGAGGGCATGTTACTTTGGAAAATAGCGCTCTGAGATTCGATCTTCTATGCCACGACTCTGCGATTGTAGCCTTGTACTCGCCTCTGAGTTTTATCAGCTATATATAACGTTCCAACCCCAAATATTGGAATGATGGCTTACCTGGATGGTAATTGGTGTGAATTCGCTGAAGTGTTCCGATCATACGCTCAAAAGGAAATGTCCACCAGCCATGCACAGGCCCGTACACAGATAGAAATTCCCAAGATGTAAGGCCATATGGTGATTAGGATGGCATTTGTAGTCCGGAAAAGACGCCGCCAATTCCCTGACGGGTAAACCAGCATGTGATCGAGATAAAGTTCCCCGTGTCTAGCCGATGTTTTTCGAGAAGTTATGATGGAAATTGCCTGGAATAACGCCATCGTCAGCTTGAGAAGATCTTGACGCTCACGCCTCGCGAATGTCGTTGCAGCTTCTTGACCATAGGCGAATGAGAGTGACGGGAAGATAAAGAGATCCTGCTGCTCGCCATTGATCAGATTTCAGTTTGGGACCAGAGGAAGAAATTGACGTAGGAATTGAAGTCGCCCAAGATGGCTTTACCATCACTTGAATGTCTCGTCGTATTTCACCCATATCTTCAGAAGTAAGTAAGTAACCCTGTCTGCCACTTAATCCAGGGGAGGTACGAGAGGCTGGCAATATCTCAGGCTGTTTAGTTCGCTACATTGAGAGTAAATTTGAGTCAGTCGGGGTCAGAAGCCGAGCAGTGATAGAAAATTGTACCACGCACTCCATCTCACCACAATCTCTGCCAGTTCTGGTTTGCGGTACTTTTTCTTGACAGGAGAGGAGGTATCTATGCCTGTGGCTGTCACAGTCATCGGGATACAACCAAGTCCTTTACAGACATAAATTAGCGACGATAGATGGCAGGCTTTTCCGGCCCAATGTTTGGCATGCTTCTGAATAGTAGCTTCTACGCTCTGGGCCTTTTGGAGCGGTTGTTTCAGCCAGTCTTCCAAGCGCCTGACGCTTGCCTTTTGGGTCGGGGTGAAAAGATCAGTGTCCAAGTTATCAGCGGTGTAGGGAATAAACGTCCTGCAAGGGAATTGACGACAGGCAAGCCTTCTTTGGGAATCTTTTACATCCCAAGATATTCTGAAAGTGCTCCTTGATCAAACCCAAGAAGAGGTTGTGCATCGGATCGATCGGCAGGTGCTTGGTTGCGCCATAGTATGGCAAACGTAAGCAATTCCTAAGGAACGCAGGCCCTATAAGTCAAGGAACTGTCCGCCAGGTTTTGAGTTGCTGCGTCACGGTACTTTTTTGAGCACCTAAGTCGGCAGGAATCGTTGGTGCGCCATGTCCAGGTAGTATATTCAACGTCGTTGTAAGAATGCTTAGTAAGACTGCAAGTGCAAACTGAACAGAAAAAATTCATGATTATGCTAAGAGAAGCCGCCAATTTTGGCGAGCAGCAGGAAGATCTGCTATAACTGCAATGAGAGCGCAAAAGATCCATCGCCCGAGTTCATAGAGAGTCGCCCTCGTAAAACGTGACGCCTTCCCAAAATAACAACAATTCATCAACCAAGGGCCGCAATAATGGGTTAATGGAGTCAAGGCTAGGCTCAGAGGGTCCTGGAATAATGCCGGCAAGGAAGATGTTCTCGGGTTTGTAGCGGATGTCGATGGGAAGATTAAGACATATCAAGGCGATGACACCGATCGACACTTTCTTACCGGCAGTCAAATTTCTCAGAGGGTTGAAGAAATCGAATCCAAGAGAGAAAAGGTATCTGCCTGAAGTCTCGCCACCGGATTTTGCTAAAGTGCGCTCTTTTTGTCGTGGTCCTTTGAGTTCCTTGATACGCGTTGCCTGGAAAATATCTTCGATATCACCGTGCTCATCTGATTTCATCCCTCTACCAGGTTGAATCCATCTTCTCCTCGTATGTTCTCCGTGAAACGAGGTTAGCCATCCAATCATGAAAGCTGAAAGCAATGTATGGTTTGATCGGCGTATTGATCCGGCCTTTTCCAATCCGTGTAGGGGCGCAATCCAGCAGCTCTCTGCAGGATCTAGTAGGACCTCCCTGCTTCATAGGTCTTCGGCGAGCTCGACATCTCTCCGGGTAGACAGGGATATCATGCACCATTTCCGCTGAGTAGATCTCGTAGCACTTGGGGCATGTTGCGACACTGTACTGTGCGCTGCCGAGATTGAAATAGCTTGTTGCCGTATCGGACGCCACGTAGGAATTTGCTCAGAAGCCTCTGAATTACGGGTGGGACGGTAATTTGAGAGGCTGAAATAGCTGTCTCTTGCACGATGTAATCGCACATTTGAAAGATCCAGTGGCAACCGCCGAGAAAGGCCAAGAATAACTTGGATGGCTACGACCATGAACGCGAGTTGAATGATAGAATTGGCCGATTGCATGATAGGTTTGAAGTGTCGTCCTTGTAGTCAACATATTAGGCAATGAAAGGTATTAGATCAGATATGTTTTTTTACCCGAATCGAAACCCGAGGTGCACTCATGTAACTTCTCTCGCTTTCTTGAGCTCCTTTGTATACAAATCATTAATGTTCTTAACTTCGATTCCAAGAAGATCGAGTGCCGCTTTGGCGCATTCTCGGTGAGTGTTTTAATGGAAGGGTGCTTTCGGGTTGGCCCATGTTTTGCCGGGGCGAAGCTAAACTACAGATCTCTCGACAAATCCTTGAACAGAGGTACACATCTCCAAACCATCCAGTAAAGAAGAGTCCTTGAGTGGTCCGGGATTTAGATCGAGACGCCTGATCGTTTGCTGCTGAGCCGTGATTTCATCCAGGATAAGGCCGATGTGAGCCGCCATCCGCTTTTTTCTTGTCGCATAATATAATCGGAGTTGGGCTTGATGACTGAGGATGGTATCAGATTGATTTGTTCGATCGTCAAACTCTCCATTTGTTCCTCTATATGCTGTTGATGAACAGCGAGGGCCTCTGTTTGAGCATCCCAGGCGTGATATCCAACTCGCAAGTCCTCTCTGTTGCTGGAATTGGTGTGCTTTATAGTCCCTGGCGTTAAGCAGTTTGCCCTGCTCTCCAGCGATCGGATCGGTAAAGTCACAACAGCGCCGGAATTTGCAGCGGCAGAGCCGCGATTGCTCGTTAATCGCGGGCGGCATGAAGGTATGATAGTGGTCTGGTATCAGAGGTCCAGATGGACTACTAGATAAGACGTCGATAAAGATTAGTTTTTCCTCACGCTCTCAATAAGCGACATAAATGCACACTGTAGCACGGAGGTTTTTGCTTATGTCGTATGGAACAAGAAAAAGGCGATGAATCTCCATAGTACACTACTCGGTGTTAAATTATGTATTCGACTGGCACCGCATCAATAATTTGTCGCAAAACAGGCAGAAATTGTTGTTTTGTATCAATTTCAACACGACAACAAGGACACAATGGGGGTGCCCTGGCCAATCGGAGTGCCCCTGGTTCTGGTTTCTTGGAAAGGATCCACGATTCGATACAGGCTTTACAGAACGTGATGTCCACATCCTAGCCTGTGAGACACATCATTCGCTGGAATCATGAATTTTCACGGTAAAACACATACATCACAGGTGTAGTAACCATGAAGTCTGTACATATAGGGCAGGTTATACTCTCAACGACAGTTTTCACGAACTGTTCCAGAGATTTCACCATGTTCCAGAGATTTCACGTTCCAGCTCGGAAGACAACTGGAGAAGAGTCAGACAGTTGAGAGCTTATTTTACCCCAACTCACCGAACTCATTTGTTGCCTCTCGGAGTTGAAAGCCTAGTTTAAACGCACATGAGCGGGTATAGCTCGAAGATGGGAAAGGTCCTACCACGGTAGTTCATTTGTCTCGCTAATGAGACTTTGAGCTACAAGTTTTGATTGATCGAGTTCACGGAAATCGCTGTATTCTCCTGCAGTAGTTACTTAGTCACCAAGTGCCTTGAATATAAGAGAAATAAATTACCGCTTGTAGTTGATAGTTTTTGCTGGTAGCTTCTTGTGCCACATCTTTGCTTGACTCAATTTGAAAGAAATACGCCCGACATCCTGCCATGCTTGCTCAGCCGTAAAATAATTTATAACTAGAATGACGGAATAATTTCTAAGTTGTTTTTGCTGCATCAAATTGCTCCAATTTCATCCGCTCATCATTCAAGGAGGACTTGAGTGCTTCCACTTGGTTCCTGTAGCCCGCTAACATTTCTTCCAGCTCATTACGGCATGAATTTTCCTGATAGATTAATTAGCAACAGGGTCAGTATCCAGGGATCCCCACAACTCACTGTACTAAGCACGCCATTGAGTTCACCGATTCGTCCTTCATACTCTTCCAGCTTTGCTTTGAGTTCTCGATTGCATTCTAAACTTTTGTCCAGCTTGGCGACCGTTGTCGCCTATAGGCTCCAGCATGGAAAGGCCTGTCTGTCCCTGACTGAATTAACAAGGATACTGACATGATGTTCGCGATAGCTCACCTCGATCACCTCAAGTTCGACGACATTTTCCATGCTTACGCTTGGTCGGAGCTAAATAAGGATGATAGTGAGTGTTCGGTCTATGACACGTAAGAAATTGGACTTACAGTGGCAGAGGCTTCAAGGCGCATCGATTCAACATAGGATGTGGTGTTCAAGGGGGCCACGGAGTAACGACCGGCATTCATATTGGCGCTGCTTTTTCTGTTTCGTGAGGGCATCATGGATTCTGAGCTTGGTGGGTTTGAGTGGGTTGCGACTCGACATGACAATGATGGTGGGGTCAAAATAGCACTGATAGGTAGCGCCGTCAGTTATTATGGAAAATCGCTTTTATGTGGACTGACAACTTGCATCCTACATCGCCTCGGGTCTCTTTGTCAGCGCCTTTGTGAGTATTTTACCTTTCTTTCATTGTCAATTCACAGCTTTCGAGACGATGGTACGGATGACGATTAATAACATCCGTAACACAAAAGTTATCTATCATATGTTCTTGCTCTTTCTGCCGGGTACAGGTCTTGAATGAATTAAATGATTTGTGCTACTGGTTAGGACGGCGGTGGTACATAGCTCGGATCGAGGTCATAACCCTCCAGTTCAACTCTTTCTCTTTCTTTGATTCGGGCACAGTACAAAGGGAATGTGGATCAAGTTCCAACTGCTCCTGATAAAGAGTCAGGCGAACCCTCGGTCCTATTAACCACTGACAAAATGATGGTGATGGTCGTCGTCAAATCCGTGTCTCGCCGGTGATGGATGCGGCGGACGATTTGCCGTAGTGCTCTCCTTTATGACGGCAAGAAGGCCATTGTCATGAGTAGGATTTGGATATTTTGGGTGACCCAACTGGGCTGCAACAAAAGCCACGTGTGATACTTTTTATGGCGGAGAACAACCCGGCTATCTTGAAGGTCCACCGACACCGCAATTTGTTGCTTGGCGAATCCTCCACCGTCAACTATGGCGTTGAATTTGAATCCCACTAACTTTGGGTTTAATAGCACATGTGTAGGAGACGGGGTCGCAGTAATGTGGGTGTCCTTGAATCCGACATCCATGATTCTGGCGTCCGCAAATCAGACGGAGTTCTCGAAGAAGGGTCCCAAGCTGGGCTCAATGGTGAAGACGACGAATGCATGGGTGTTGGAAGAGGAGTAACACTTCCAGAGGGCTTTTCCGCAGGTATTTGGGGAGCATGAACTAATGCTGTATAAGCATGGTTGGCTTGAGAATCGGACAACTGTTTTTTGGTGTGGGTCGAATATGTTTGTCACCGGGATCAAGGAATTGAACAAGTTCGTGCAGGTCCTATTGTGCCGTTACCATCACCTTTCTGGAATTGGAGAGGAATGCGGGAGAGGACTTACGAATATTCAACAACGTCGTCGAGTGAACGGTTATTTTGTGAAATGGAGCGCTTGGATCGTATCGCCAATTGTACAATTAGCATTATCACCTTTTCCTCGCGCTTCTCAATAACATCAAAATCTCTCCAATTTCGCCTTTACGGGGATGGTATTGTTTTGATATCTTCACTTTCACTCCGCACCATGGATGTCGATATGTTCTGGGTGGAAGGGGTCCAGATTCGGGCTCGCGTCTGTAGTGGAACACAGCAGGTTCTTCTGTGATCTCCAGGAAATTAGCGAGAGCCTCGAAAGACTATCACAGAGAGTTTGTTAGCAAACTTGCGTTGTGACGAAGATTTGGGGTGGTACAATATACGCACTTCGATAGCATCGTCACCGTCCTTAAGATATTGAGGTATTTCGCCCTCTATCTTCTTGCTCACAGATACTTGATCGTCTTCAATTTGAACCACCCAACCCGTCTTTCCGGAATGCAGTCCGCCGCGACGCAAACATATTGCCCGACATTGATCTCTTTTCTCAAGTCTTCCCATGATACACGCAATGTTAGGCGGTATTCTTGGTTATGTCCAGCGGGTCCATCGTGCGCCCATATCTGCTCGACTTCGCATAGAGAGTATCCAGTGCCTTCAAGATGGCAGGGTAAACGTAAAAGTAGTTTCTGGCCCTTGGACACGAATAAACACCCTATCATTCTCCTTCATACTCCATTCTGAGGCCGGCATGTTCAAAGGGTGATAGATGGGTGTTTCATCCGAAACATGGTGTAAAAGTCATAAGGCATATCCTTCACGTCAACTGTGAATGAATGGTAGTCGAAGTCTTTGGCTAGAAGGCCTTGCTCGAATTCCAACCGTCCAAAGGAGTATCGTCCGTGCTCGTGGCCCACGATGTTGTATGGGAGAAGCTGTCCGAAATAGTCAGCGTCGAAGAGCTTTGCTATCTAACTAACAACGGTTTTCGCTTGAGTGGGTTCCGTGATGTTGTATCCAGTCGAGGAATAAGAAGAATACGAGCACCCAAGGAGCTTTTTGCGACACAATCCCAACATCTCCCTTGTAAAGGCCTTTCTTGACGAGTACCCAACTTCCGACCTCAGCGATTTTTGTGCATCCCTCATCCGAAACAGTCCCGCATACTCGAAGAATCAACCAATCGACTTTGATGCCCAACCTGTTGCGCAGTATACCGGGTGTAAGAAGAAGAAGCTTGATGAGGCGTTCGTTCATCATGCATTCGATATAGATGCAGCCGCGTACGGAACCTTGAGTGAAGGCTGAACGGACTTGATGATGCTCCGTAACAGTGCTTAGCAGAGAGACTACAGCTAGATCTTCAACCCCGAACTGTAAGGTGTCCAGTAAATTCAGAGAGTCCCAAGCGTGAATAACAATGTGCGCACTCGACATTCAACGCGCCACAGAGGATAATCCCCCTCCCTAGGAATATAGACTAAAGCTCTGTCAAGGGTTGTCTCCGGTACATCATCAGCAGTGTATCTTCTATGACCAGAGGCGTTCCTTCTTGCATCAATGCGTGATATAAGACGTTCAAAGTGTCCTCGCTGTGGTGATGGACTGAGAAATTGCCGGTAAATCGGAATGTTCGTTGTCCAAGGCTACCCCGTCGTCAATGAACGCATCTAGGTGTGGCTGTCAATACTGGTGCGAGAGTTATGAGGTTCAAGAACAAGAAAGGATTACCTTCCCTGTCGCGTTCTGTTGCTTCATCCTCCTCGTCGGAAATCCTTCTTCGTCCACCTGAGCTTCCATGTCCAGAAACTGACGCACTCTTGAATCTATCTTCGGCCAAGATGTAAGTACGGAAAGTTCGATATAAGAAGACATAACATACATTCTTCATCTCGTATTCTAAGAAATATATGTGTTCACGTTCAGACTTTACTGTATCTACACTGACTTTCGTGTTATAATTGCACTGGGTCAGGGTCAGCAGGATACAACGGTACAAAACTACACTTTTAAAAACTCTCATTCCGCTCTCTGTAGCGTTTACCACTCGATTCATCACATTATTCAATTTTTCATCGACATATAAAGTATCTACTGCTTTCTAAACTTACCTGTTGACGCGTTTATAGCGTCGAACCTAGGAGGACAGTATGGTCAGTGTGAAGAAGGAAAGCGTGAGAATAAGTTGAACAGGTCCGTATGTACCCCAAAATTCCAAGCCGCTCAAGCCGAACAGTCGCGCGATGATTTTATCCGGCAACGCGGCATGAAAATTTCAGCATGCTATCACGGCGCTATTGACGCTTTCACACGCTTTCTTTCTCTCCTTGCCACCACATTGACAAGCGAGGTGCTGCAGTAAGCCAGATATTGAGTAGAATTGATTATGATAAGTGTGCTACAGTAAATCGTTATACGTGTCCAGTAGTTTACAACAAATTAAGGGGTGGAACGAAAGTAAAGAATCAAGGATGATCAAGGCTTGAAGAAAACCAGGTTTCTTGGAATGCGGAACCGTCGACTTTGCACCACGGTTTCCAGAAATCTAGGTACTGATCAGTATTCATCTATGCCATTGAAAACAATAACTCACCTTTTACAGCGTAATCAACTAACTTTACATCTCCTGGAGCTAGGTTGATCAACTCGTGTCGATGGCCTTTCCGGAAGGCTACTACGCCTCCTTTCCACTGCCCGTTTGCCCAATCCCTCAGCGATTTGTTGGAGGGTAGACGCTTGTGATTCTTGACGAACAAATGGAATCGGCTTATTTCGCCTTTTCTGTTTACAATCACCACCACCCGTCGTGTATGTAGGGTTGGAGTAGTTTTCCACCCATCAACAGCTCCAACCTTGGACTTCGACCGCTTCTATTGGCTAATGTGTGGACCCGTTTAGTGACTGCTCGATTGGATGTACCCGTAATATCGGGCGTGTATGAGTAATTGGACATCCTTAGCGAAGGTAAGTAACGGCGGATTGTTATAGACTGCCTGGTCTCACGTAGTAGGTTTGAAAGTCTGCAATGCCGATACCATTCTTGACGACGGAGAGGATGGGAGGTAGATGCGCAAAGTTACTCAGAAAGATGCGGGTGTTTAGTGTGCTGTTTCTGGGATCCGTAATATCTCTTTAAGTGAGTCTCCTTTCTTTGTTTCGTGCCTCCGGTATTCACAAAGCTTTTTGTCGCGCACAAAGACCCTATCTAAACCAAATGTCCATAAATTACTGAAAATCCTCTATCGCTCATTCATTCCCAACCATTGCCCGTATTATGGCAGCGAACTTTACCCAGAGACTCGCTTCATTATTTGCACCTCCGGTCGTACAACAACAATGGATACATCTGCAGATTATCCGCCCACCAATGCGCCCACCGTACTAGCTGATACCGCCCCGTCAATTGGCTCCCAACGAGGACGGACAGTCGTCACCGCTGCTAATGCTGACCTTCCACGGTCTACTCGTTTTGGGAACTCCAGCACCAACGCACAATCTTCCATCCCGCTCCGGTTTGATACTAGTCGCCTTCAATCCAGTGAAGTTGGAAATCGTGACGGTACACACGTCCCATCCACGACGATGGATACATCTACAGATTATCCGACAACTTCTGAGGCGGTCGCGCTGATGCTGGACCCCCTCGATCAACTGTCAATACCGGCTTTCCGCGTTTTACTGTTCAATCAGTTCCAGTTCAAACAGGCCATCCTCAGTCTGATGGAGTTGAAAATGGTGTGCCTGATCGTAATCATTCTGTAAATTTGGACAATATGGCTACTGGTCCTGCCATATCCGGAGTTCCTCGACATTCTTCGGCCGTCAGAATCAACCGCCTGGTATTTCAAGGGGCGGACAACCCCAGGAAACGACCTGCTACCGACGACCATGTAACGAAAGTCAAAGTTGTAGAACCAGATAAAGCACAATTAATGAGAGATCAATTGGTTAAAGATCACGTACGTCAAGTTAAAGTCCATACATTCTGACATTTATTTTGTACATTTCCAGGTTAAGGACCAACTTAAGGAGCAACAGCAAAGGA
>JAJIRX010000405.1:0-11904 GCA_023853785.1 Psilocybe azurescens | reverse complement strand
AATATTCTCTTTGTTATCCATATGATGAAGCACGATATAATATGGTTGTTGATTGCTGCGCTCTCAGACCAGATTTGAAGATGTTAGAGGATGGCGATGCGACAGAGATCGGAGCAAGGTTTGTTATCTACAACTTTCTATTTCTTTTGTTATAAAGCCTTTACTTATACACGATCAGAGGTGTGAGCTTATCAGGAGGACAGAAAGCCAGAGTCGCTCTCGCCCGGGCAGTTTACGCACGAACTAAATATGTTCTTCTGGATGACCCCCTCAGCGCCGTCGACAGTCATACGTCAAGGTTCCTTTATGAGAAATTACTCCGCGGCCCTCTTTTGGCTAATAGGACTGTTGTAAGTATATCATCTCTACAAAGGACACCTAAAGATTCTTATTCCTTGGGTTAGGTACTCGTGACGCATCACGTTGAGCTCGTTCTTCCGGGCGCACACTATCTTGTACGAATGCTGGACGGCCGGATTGATACTCAAGGTACCGTGAAGGAACTTCGGGAGCAAGGTGTCCTAGAAATCAAACTCGATGCCTCTGTTGATGCGCACAAGGAAGAGGCCATTGAAGCGGACGCCGCTGCAATAGAAGAAACCCTTGACGACCCGTCGAAGTCGGCCGAGGCTGCTAAGAAACCCAGAAACTCATTAAAGACGAGCACAGAGAGACTGGAGGGGTCAAGTGGTCGATCTATAAGAGTTACCTCAAGGCGTCGTGCGTTATATTTGCACTCTTTGTAATGTTCGAAGAGCGTTGATTCATCCTTTCTTAGATCGTACTGGACATGGGCATTCTTAGCCTTGATCATTGTCCTGGTTCAATTTCTGGGTATTTCTGAGAAACTCTGGATCAAGGTTAACATTCCCTATATTTTCAAAGTGCGTAATGCTAACAAGTTTTCTTAGACTTGGGGTGAAGCCTACAAGACAGGAAATGAGAGTTCCCAGCCTTCTATGAGTTCCGTTCGTTCGCCACCGTTGAGCACGAACTACCCATGGATGGTTTCGCCATGAACCATCAGCATTTCCATACCTACGAGAGCCTGACTGCTCCAAGAGGCATGTTTGGTGTTCAGTGGCCAAATGCTTCTGAACATCCTCTCTTTACATCGGAATTTATGCTGCCATCGGAATGGCGACTGCGCTAGCAAGTATTATTTCTGTGACGGTTCAGTATACTGGTGCATTGCGAGCCTCTCGCATTCTCTTCAAGTATGTTATTTATAATTATCTATGTGAATGGATTATTGAGGTCAATTTGTCTTTAGACAACTTCTGGTGACCGTCGTTCGAGCGACCTTTCGATTCCACGATACTACTCCACAGGGTAAACCTTTTTGCTGTTGCCTTTTCATATTTTTATATCCTCACTTCTCTAATCAGGTCGCATGCTTAATCTGATTTGGAAGGGACGTGGAAACAATCGATTCCTCTCTTGCTGGCTCTCTCCAAGCTGTCAACTCATCTCTCATGGGTTTCTTTGCTGCCATCATCACTGTCGCGTTAGTTCATATCTCTGGGTCTGATTCAACTTTTTCTAATTACTTCTTCCCAACTAGTGTCGTCTTCCCGTACTTCATCATTCCTGCCATCTTCATTGGTTTTGCATATCGCTCGCTGGCCATCGGGTATCTCAACACTGGACGAGATCTCCGAAGAATGGAATCCAACTCGAGATCGCCCATTTTCTCAGACTTTGGGGAATTGCTTGAGGGAATTGTCACTGTCAGAGCTTTCTCAGCCGAAAAGCGATTCCTTGATAACCTGCACAAGAAGATTGATATCACCACCAAGGTAAGCGACCTTCTCTAAGTTTTATATGACCTGCTTGCTGAAACATGTCTAAAGATGTGGTATACATTCTGGATGACCAATCGATGGCTTTTACTCAATTTTGACGCTCTGGGTGCTCTTTCGGTCTTGGTCACTACCCTATTCTCTATCGCTACGCTTGCAAATGGTGCTGGTCTTGCCGGTCTCTGTATCACGAGCGCGATGGCTTTCACTTCTTCAGGTTTGTCTCATGTACTTTTAGTCCCTGTTTTAATAAATCTAATTCGTGATCAAATAGTTTACTGGGCTTGCCGATTCTGGACTGGTGAGCTTTTCTCGATAATTCCCTATCCATTGACCACACTTAAATGGGCTTACAGCTCTTGAACTGGATCTCAAGTAAGCTGACAATGTACCAAAACAAAATGAACACTAATTCTTTGAATAGCTCTGTTGAACGTATCGTTGAATAGTATGCTACCACTTATCTTGATCAATATGCATGTACTGACAGCCTGACAAGCCTCGACCTGCCTCAAGAACCACCTGCGGTGATAGAATCCAACCGCGCCCCCGCATACTGGCCTTCAAGCTCTAATAACGACTCGCTCATCGTGGTTGAAGATTTGGAAATCAAATATGCTCCTGATCTACCTGCCGTTCTACATGGCGTTTCTTTCTCTTTGAGGGCTGGAGAAAGAGTCGGCCTTTTGGGCCGCACCGGTTCGTTGTTGACTCTTTTTCTTTATAATTATCCCATTCTTATTCTGTGCTCTACAGGAAGCGGAAAATCGACGCTTGCCATGAGTATTCTTAGATTTGTGAGTTTTCGGTATTGCACACCTTGCTGATGTCCTAAATAACCTTTCGATAGGTTGATCCTACAACTGGTCGCATCTTGATTGACGGAATTGACATCTCGACTATTGGAATCCACGACTTGCGATCGCGATTAGTAAGTGATTCGTGTCGCATTCATCGGACTGTCCTAATCCATAGCCTCTATAGACATTCATTCCTCAAGTAAGTTGTAGTATACTGCACCCGTAAAAACTGCTTATCGTGTGTAGGATGCGACACTATTTTCAGGAACGTTACGAGACAATCTTGATCCATTTGGTACGTCCCAGGAAATTTCGAAGATATTAATCGTCTAATGACTTGCCAGGTGATCACACTGATGCCGAATGTCTCGACGTACTGCGTAGGGTACACATGATTACAGACAGCCCACATCTATCGCTGCAATCGTCCAGAGATCAGAGCGCTTCTTCATCTCGAAATCCAACAAGACCTTCAACACCCACTGCTCTCTATCGAGTACTATTGAAACCATATCGGCAGCGTCGACCAACGTCGACTCCAGGGCATCTGTATCGCTTGACACTAAAGTATCTGCAGGAGGAACAAACTTCTCGCAGGGTCAGAGACAATTGATTGCCATGGCACGTGCTCTGCTTCGTCGAAGCTCCATCATCGTGCTGGATGAAGCAACCAGTAGCATTGATTTTGCTACTGACGCTAAAATCAAGCCACGATTCGTGAAGAGTTTACCGATTCTCTTCTTCTGACGGGTATTTCTCTCTCCCTTGCAACTCTGTTCCAATTAGTAATTTATCTCTTTAGTTGCGCATCGTCTTCGTACTGTCATTGACTACGACCGTCTGATTGTCTTGGACAAAGGACAGGTGCGAACAACCTCTCCTCTCGATTGATCTATAGGCTAACCGTAATTGTAGATCGTCGAATTTGATACCCTGGAATCTTATTAACAAGGAAGATGGAATATTCAGAATATGTGCCTGAAGAGTGGATCTTTTAAGGAACTAGAGTTGGCGGCGAAGGCCAAAGCTAGTTCGAATGCTTAATTGTTGACCTTATGTATTGTGTATCTTCATTTGAATGCTTTAGCGTACCTTGGACCCAGAACGAAGTCCTGGTTGTCACTTCTGTCACATACAGCATAGTCACGAGCCATCAACTAAATCGCACTTGCCTGCTCCCACAATCACTTGTATTGTGGGCCGAGGCTTACCCGGCATTACGAGTCCTTTTTTATTTTTATACTTGTACACGAAAAAAGTAACCGTGGGCTACAAGATGCCAGATATCTCAAAATGTGGTGAAAATGAAAGGATACTTTCTTAGGTGGATATGGACCAATTTCTGGATGCATTTGAATGGCCTCATTAAAATTTTTGGAAATGTCTCCTCTTTCTATTTTTGGTATGTTTTTTGAGCAGATGAAAAACCTAGCTCGACAAAGACAACTCTGTTGAAGCTGAAATTTTATCAGATTATAGAACATCTAGTCAAGCATTTCTTCTTAAGAAACATAAGGTCTGAGATTCTCTTCTCTTGTGTAATTGTGATATTATTAAATTTCTTATCTTTGTGATTTACTTCTAGAGGTCTGTGACGTTAACATTTTAGAGATATTTCTGCGGATTATTAAATATTAGATATAGTTTCTAAATTAGACCAAGTCTCATATATATATCAATAAAACTGGTTGAAATATCATCAAAGGAAGGCTTTGGCTGTGACAATTTTTTCGGCCATGAGTACTGTATTCTTTGAGCATCAGCATTGGCAATTATAGTATTTGTACCAGAACCTATAGAAAAATATATTACATAATTGTTATTTCTTATGTTATCAATGGTACTAAATTGTTGAATCCATCTCTGTCAGCCTTAGATGCAAACAGAACATCAAACTTACCTAAAAGGAATAAGTCAAATAATCAGACAAGCAGTTAAACAGCAGACAGTCATAGGTATGTCCAAAGGATGTGATTAGTTTGGTGGGATATATTTTATGAACTATACATCCTAACAAAAGGAAAAATTAGTAAGTGGGGAGTGAGTTAAAAAGGAATTAGCAAAAGTGATGTAAGTAATTGATGTGTGTGAGAAAGAGTCAAACTCTGAATCACACAGAGAACACAATTCAGAGTGCATGCAAAGCTTATCAGATGGGCTTATGAACTACCATTGTAAATAAAAAGGATTGAATTCTTGAGTAAGTTTAAGTTCTTTCTTTTTGTCTCCACCAATAACTCTTCATTACAATACGACTTGCTTCAATTTCAAACAGCTCTATACATTTTCATGTGTTCTACTGAGCAAGAGAATTCTCAGACTAAAGATAAGAGTTCTATTATGCAATAATAGGATTCTATTAAACATTGGCTCAGTTTTGCAGCATTGGCTGCTTCTTTATTGCAATACCTGGAGAATTTTGAAACATTTGGGACTTCAGATTAGTAGAGTTCTCTCAATGTATTCCTACCACACTGACAGGCAGCCAATGCATCCTCATGCACACCACATTTTCTGTCAACACCACTGCTGTCTCCTTTTGTATTTCTGGCTCCATCACTATAGCAGCCATCGACTTAGAAAAGAAACAGACTGGTTATTGATTGTATTTGTTCTTGGCAAATGGTATCATTAGTAGCAATATAACACATTAAAGTTACAGGTCACAGCAATAGGACTATACAGATCTCAAAATATGCTGGAACACTGACAAACATTCTTGTTAGGCACAACCAAACATTACAGAAAAAGCAGTTTACCTGCCTAAATGCCTATTCAATTATTGGAGCAAACAATATATCAAAGTCCAAAGAACAGAAAAAAAGAGATACAAAACAGACACAAGATATTACAGAACATAAAGAATATAGTCAAATGCTGAGGACATAATATCAAATTTGAAGATACCAAGTTTCATTGTTCAAGGTAAGGAAGAGGTTAAAAAAAAAAAAAAAAAAGGTGTCATATAATATAGCAACATACATGTGACAGAATCATATAATACAAATATCAAGACAACAACCACAGTCCATGGACCCCAGCTATGACTTGATAGAGGCCAAGGCTATATATTGGAGCAGGTGCACACAGATGCACAGCACAATGTGAAAGAATTAACTGCAATGACAGAATTCAATGTAAGTTTGTGCTATTATATTAACAAAACATTATCCACTAGCTGAAGACATTGTTGACAGGATGACAAATACCACATAGTGTTTATTGAGCAACTGCATTCATGGCATGTAACAAGAAAAACCAAAGATGATATGATGGAAGAGGAGACATTCCATATGCATGGTATTATGTGCTGCAGTGATCTGCCTCCTGTACACATTACATGAGTGATGATGAATGCAAAGGAAAACACAGATACTGACCAGAGAAACCATGCAGGTCATATAATACAAACACCCTAAAATACAGAGCAAGATATCTTTGACAAGCAGTAAGAATAACTGGACTAAGCATGCCATTGTTCAATAACAACATGATCAATGTCAAGAAGTTACACTCAATGATAGTCACTTACCTAGAAGGAGAGAACATCAGAGTCAACCCATGGTAAGCAGAGCTGTACAAAGGATATAAAGCAATAGACATCAGTGCTTGCTACTTCACAGAACAATGATTTGCATCTACAGAACCTGGGATGCCATTTGCAATGGAAGTCAATCTGTGTGGTGTTCTCACCGACTCCATAGTACTGACTTTATATACAGCATGGATAACAAGGTGGACTATCTACAAGAATATGCCAATGAACAAGAAAGAACAAGATGAGAACCATATCAAACACTATAAAAAGATATTCACTGCATAAAAGCATGAAACATATCAAACCAGCAGCATTTGAGATTGGAGACATAGTATGGGCCACTATGTTCTTTGTAGCATATAAGAACAAGGACAATGCTGCATCAATAAACATTGTACTGAAGGCATTGATGTTGATAGGAAAGAAGGTAGGCAACTTCCATGGCCTCACATTGAAACAAATTGTATTACTATACAATGATATCAGAATAAATCCAATCAGAAATATGAAGCAGACTCACCGAAGACAATGCAGAAGATGATCATCATCAAAAGAAAGAGAGTATTTGATGAAGAGAAGAACATGTACCACAGCATGAAACACATGTTCATCAGCAGCTAAATGGTGCCCACATAGGTGACACATGTCAACTATTACAATTAACATAACATATTTGACATGTAGCACTATAGACTTGAAATGAGACTTAAAAATGCTACATTTTTTGTAGACAGTAGCAGTAAAAATACTATCAATATACACAGAAGCCAGTTATAGATGTAAGGACTATATGAATTTATTGACAGATGACACAAAGACTAATAACATGTTGCACCAAAAACACTGCTAAACTATAGTCAGGTCAAACAGCTACTTGGCATTACAAAAGTGACCAAGCACCACAGGATTTTGATTCACAATGGATATCCATGTTAAGGCTACTTTAAAGGCAAGGGGTGGTCATATACCTTTCTAAATTTGCTGAAGCACTCATGTATATATATTCTTTATTATCTATAATTTTTGGAGTTCTATGTTTCCTTGTTCACTCAAAATTGTGAATGTACAAACATGTCAATGAAGAGATTTCATGTGTATATCATGCAGTGCTCAGTCACTTTTTGTAATGCTGAGTAAGGATATACACAGACTGCATATCAACACCAACAAGAGTATAATACAGTAGAAAAACATGCAGAAAAATGAGCAGACATACCCCAAGGGCAATGGGGAGACAACAATGATGGGGGAAGGAAGAGAAGAAAAGAAACAGATTTCCCACATGTGTCTCTATAGCCCTGTGCCGCAAAAAATTGGAATCAACTGAGCAACTACAACCATCACATGCAATACAAACCATAAAAGAAAATGTTTGAGCCTAAGGCTATAGCCTTGTGCCACCAATAGAAGCAGAAATAACTGAGCGGCCAAATATGACTGGATTTAAATATGAATATCACATGAAAACCTTAACTAAAGAGGAAACACTTTTGGGCCTTCTATCCCCTTTTGATTTCCCAATCAATCAATTTATCAACATCAGCCAATCAGCGATCATAACACATGCCACAAAAAAAAAATTATTGTTTATTGTTATTGTTATTGTATCGGTTGGTCAGAAGTAAGCAGCTGAAAATGCCATGTTTTGAGCAACACATGCTTAATGTTACAAGATCACATCACATTAATAAATCATGTTATTGAAGATAGAATTTTGTGACAACAGCTGGGGTCCCTGGTTAAAGAACAAGTCTATTACTCTGTAATAGGACTTGTAATTCTCTTCAACTCCATTTATTCCAACAATTGCTACCATTATGACGAACACAATGGATTCTCCTCGCCTCATGTGGTCCAATATGCTAAACACTCTTGCTGATTCTCATGTTGCAACCAGTCGTGAGGCAATCAAGGCTGACCTTACCAGTAAAATTTCCTACAATGACCCCAATGTGTTCAGGCATATTTGTGTTGATGAAGTCAACTCTCAGTTTGTTGTGGAATGCACTATGGCCTTTATCAATCAAAATACAGACAATATTGCCCTTCTGAAGAATCTAGTGGAAATAGCATCCAGGAAGTCATCTGACACGTTGGAATCTGAAGAGAGATATGATGCAACAATTGACACAAACAAGGAGGAGAGAAGTGGAAACCATGGGAATGTAGAAGAGAAAAGGATGTATAATCCCCTAGTGCACTGCTTTTTCCACATCCTTCTCTTCCTTTTAACCATTTATTTATTGCAGATGCGTTTGTTCTCTTACATATCAACATTTGATACCACCCACAGTTCTTGTCAGTTTGAGAAGACAAATAGTATGCTCAAAGCTGATGAGCCCCACATTTGGGTTCCCCAGCGCCAGTCCAGACTTCACTCTTATTGTCAAAGGGTAGATGCACCAAAATCCAGTACTTTACTGTCCCCACCCATTCCAAATGGATTCCATGGATTCCAGTTGAATTTCAGTTGGAATCCAGACCAATTCCAATTTGATTCCATTTAATGATTTCAAGTGGAATGGCTGGGAATCATGGAATGAGCCCATTCCAACTGGAGTCCAAGTTCATTCCAGCTTATTTCATTCAATAAGACTTTGTGAATTTCACTAAGTCCAACTTTAAATTCACATGGAATGAAATGCAATTGGATTCCAACTGGAATACTTTAATCTTAGCTTAAATTTATGTGACAATGTAATATAATATATTAAAAACTATACTACATGATTATATACAGGTAAAAAAAAATGAAAACATAATAAAAAAGAAAAGAAAAAAAGAAAAAAAAAGAAAAAGAACAGAAAAAAGGGGGCAGAGGTACATTGGTGGTGTCGTCGTCCGTGTTATCAATGTCGTGGTTGGCCGTACCCATCGTTGTATGCATCGGTGTCACCATTGGGTGTTGTTGTCGGCCGTACCCGCCATGGTACATCGGTGTTGTTGTCGGTGTCATCCGTACATGTCGTGGTACGTGTTGCTGCCATCGTTGCGTGTCGTGGGTTGTCTCCCTGTCGTCCTTGCTGTTGCTGTGGTGGTATGTGTTGCCTAGTCCGTACCTGTTGAGATGTTTAGTGTGGGGTGACTTTGTAATTGCCCAATACACAACACCCAATCAAATATTTATATTGATCAGTTCGATCTGGGAGAGTAAGCTCGTAAGGCTTATTACAATAACTAGTTTAGCAGAGTACAGACTTAGACGATTGCTCTGGGGTGATCACTAGTAGCTAGAGAACACTTTTACAGGCTAGTACACACAAGGCACTTGAATAGTAAGGGCAATCTCTCTATATGAGGGCGATCACCAATATCAGGGGATCACTTTTGGGGGCAAGTGTACACAGGACACTTAACAGTTCTCTTTATAAAACCCAAACTCAAACTTTATCAAACACTATAAGCGATCACCCGTATTAACATGTAGTAGATCCTTAGTTCCTATAAGCAACTGTGTTACAACTTCAAGCTTATATTCACGTGCGTGGATA
Organism: Psilocybe azurescens; assembly: GCA_023853785.1. Classification (NCBI taxonomy): domain Eukaryota; kingdom Fungi; phylum Basidiomycota; class Agaricomycetes; order Agaricales; family Agrocybaceae; genus Psilocybe; species Psilocybe azurescens. Next base: position 2,273 of record JAJIRX010000405.1, on the reverse strand, counting down.
AAGCTGACAGTCAAGTAGTCAAGAACAGCAAGTTCAAGCGGTATCGAGTAAGAGGAGATTAGATTCTCAAGAACTAGCTAAAGAATACAGTGGATCCTTCCTGGTATAAATACTATGAACCGCACAGCAAGTTGAAACGAGTTTGAATGTTCATCAGCAGATGTATATAAGAATAGAGGAAACAGATCAAGTGTTCATTGAAAGATGTATCATAAAAGATAGAAGTGAAAGTCCATCAAAGATATGATGGAGTTTCGTAGATATGATGGAAAGCAAAGTTCATCAGAACATACGATGATGTATCAATGATGTGACGGATGACAAAGAAAAGGGAAAAGAAAAGAAAAGAGAAAGGAAAAGAAAAAGAAAAAGACTTGTTGTAACAATCACATGATGTTGTCCATCATGTGACAGGAAGGTTTTATATACGAAAAGGAAAAGAAAAAGGAAAAGCAAAAGAAAATAAAGTGTCCGTAACATTACCCCCTTCTAAGGTTCGACTGTCCCAGTCGAATGGTCTTCAGTATCCGTAGGGTTCTCCGGTATTGTTTGCGATGCCAAAGTCATCCGTGGGGTCGTCATAATCAAAATAATCGCTTCTGTGAGGAGAGTCGTTACGCTTGAAAGGACAGTATCTTGTTGTATGTCCTGGTCCTCGGCGGTGGCAGTGGTTGCAGGTGAGCTTGGGGCAATATTGTCGTATATGTCCCAACTTTCCACATGCAAAGCATGTAACGTCCGGTCGACGTTGATTCCCAACACTTGTCTGTCGGGCTCGAGTCGGTACGAGAAGGCATGCTAGTCTGATTGTTGATGTTGAAAGGTTGTGGTGGATCAGCGTCGGTGAGTCGTTCTGTGGGGGTGTCGTGCGGTGTTTGATGGCTCGTTCGAAACCCTTGAGTTGAAGATGTTTGAGGAGTTGGTGGCGGCTTTGTGGTGGACTCGGACTCTCGCCTGTTTGACTGCGATGTCCACCTCGATGATTCGTGATTTCGCCAGATAAATAGTTGAAGAATTCAAGTTCTCGTTTGATAAAGGGGGGGCAAAGGGCTTCGACGTCATATCGGTTTTGGCATTTTCAAGATTTCAAGTAGTTCATAGACGGAGAGAGTATTAAAAAGTTGAGACGATGTAGTAGTAGATTGGGGAACAGATGAGGCACGAGCAGTGGAATGAGACATTGTTGGATATCGATGTTTGTTGCCTAGAAGTGTAGCAACTTGACCTTTCTTATAAAGCCTTTGTTTTGCCAGTCCGGGTCTAAGTTTTTCCTTGATAAATCCGCAGTTGATACTCTAGATTTTGGTCATGTGCCATTGCTGCGCATCTTGCCTTGAGTTCATTGCGTGCTTGTTTCTCCACTTCGAGACATTATGAACGCTATCTCGAGTTCTTCAAGCATTTGTTGTCGATCTTCTTGGGATTTCGGTATTTTTTTGTCGTGAGGAAAATAGGTTCGTGAGTGTTTTGGGGAAAGAGAGTGGACTTGACGCGTTTGATTGAGGGAAAGGAGAGCATGTTGATTGATTGTTGAGTGAGGGAAGATGGTGGTCTTTTACAGCTTGTGACGTGTTCGGTAAGTCTGTAAGATTTCGTTTACCGGTTTCTTCAAAGACCGAAGCCGGTTCCCACGTTGCCGGGTGATCGGATAGTCCTTCCATTTGACGTAGTATTGGTATCCTCTTCCTCTTTTTCGATGTTTGAGAATCATCTCTATTTCCCAATGTTCTTCTTAGTTTAATATCTCTGGTGGCGGTCAATGAAATTGGTTACGTGTTTCGGTCTCGTGGTATGGATTAAGTGTTGCATGGAATACATCGTGAATGAGCCATCCTTTGGGGAGTTCAGTCGATAAGTTAGGGGTCCTAAGACTTCTTTGATCTTGAAGGGTCCTTCTCATTTTGGTGCCATTTTCTTGTGATAATTCATCTATAAATTTGTCGCTTCTAGCCAAACTCTTTGTCCTTGGATGAACAGTGTGAAGTTTGAGTTTTTCCTTTCAGCCATCCTTGTCTGGGCTAGTTCGTGGGCTGCTAGGGCTTCTTCTCAATCCTTTTGAAGATACTTCAGTCTTTCTTCTACTGAAGGAAACTTGGTGTGTTCAAATGTGGTGGGAATTGCGATGGGGGAGTATCTGAGAATTAATTTGAATGGTGTTCTGTCTGTCCACATGTCTTCGGTTATTGTGGAGGAATTCAAGGGTCCCAAGTCATTCGTGCCAGTCTTCTGGGTGAGACGAGCAGTATATATGGATAGATAGGCTTCATCTCTTG
>JAJIRX010000403.1:0-13983 GCA_023853785.1 Psilocybe azurescens | reverse complement strand
CACCTATACTTTCTTCCCCTCTCGACCTCTGAGTATTGTTTCCAAGAATGGCTAACGGTTAGACACGTCGTATTAAAGTTCTATATTTCTCTAGTAGTAAACTAACTCCAAGTTGTTATTCTTTACTTACGTTTTTATTGTGAAATTTCCTTATTTCTGACTTATTACTTATAACAACTCATAAAATTACTTTAGTTACTATTGCATGGAAGTGGCGAGCGAGAGGGCGGCAGACGATGGTGGTCGTTCAGAAGAGGGAGGAAAGGCGTGCGAAAATAATAATCGGAGGAGGAAGTCGCGCCGAATCGAGGATCCTGGGTAAGTAATAGCGTTACCAGGATCCTCGATTCACGCCTTATCCATTGGTTTCCATTTTCTCACGCCTTTCCCTCTTCTGAACCATCACCATCGTTATCGCTCTCCCTCATCATCCACCAAGCCTCGTAAGTCATTTTCTTTGTGTCAGTAGTTAGTATATAGGAAGCCGTAATCCCATTCGAATGAAATAAATTGAGATTGAGTGATATAACATGAAATAAAACCCAAAAATCGCCGTACACTGTAGAGATGTACAGCTGGGTATCCGTGCTACTTTGCGAAGTACTGATACTATGGGTTGGCGTTGCACAGACGGTGTTTCTAACACACAGAAGATGAGTTTACTAACGAATTGCTCAGCCAGAAAACGCCGTCAAGATACCATGAATCCGATACGTTCTATTCCAGTCCAAACAACCTCGCTGATCCATTTGATTCCGGGAGATCCCTATCTCAGTTCGGCGTTTACTTGACCTGGAGGCAGCGGTGGATGACGAGGGATTTGAGGGCGACGACGATGAAGAGGAATCATTAGGTTCGTCCTTTGTTTTGTTTTTGTTTTTGTTTTTGTTTTGTTTTTGTTTTGTTTTGTTTTTGTTTTTGTTTTTTTCACGTCCTTTACTACGCGTTAATGCGCATCCTCTTTTCTTCAGATAATTTCATTGTGACGAAGAACCATCGGCTGGTCAGTCTAGCTCCTCGGTCCCCCATGGAGAATTCCCTTCAAAATAACGACGGCGCCTTGAGGGAAGTTTTGAGCGAATATCGACAGGTTGTCGCATCAGCCGAAAGGGCTTGCCAGCACTACAAATCATGACTTGATTAGTGGCTTGCCCTGTGCTCAAGACTTCCCACTTTGGCGCGTTAAGTGTCGCGTAAGTTTCCTGTTATCGTTTATTACCGAAGATATAAAATTCATTGGTCATAGATAGGGGGTCGAGGGAGTACGTGATCTTGTTTTTATTGGAGAATGCCACCTCGATACATGAAATACGTTCGGCGTTTACACCTGGGACTTTACGGGGCTGGGTATATCTGGAATGCACCATGAATCGAGACCTCGTCTCCTTACCGAAATTACCCGGGAATCATTCAAAGCGAGAAGGTATTCGATGGCAAAACATTCCATTCGAGGACTGGGTCGATACGTTGGAGATGAAGCCCGATGACACTGTCAGTGAAGAAGGCAGATGGGTACGAGTACGGGAGAGTACAGAGAGACGTTGGTGTTGTCGTCGCGGTAAAAGCCTGGGGAGTCGACATTCTCTTAGTTCCACGCCTAAAGCTGCCCACTCCGCCCCTTCACCAAAAGGCCCTGAATTTTTTGTTGACGAAAGCGAGCTTCAAACCTTCCCTCCCTAAACAGCAATTATTCGATCCTAAATCCTACCAGGATATCTATGGCGTCAATCCCAAAGCGACAAAGGGCGGTATTTACACTGCTGCTGGACTCACTTTCGAACATGGCCTCGTCCGCAAGGAATTCGACTGTCATTCTATTTCATCTGCCACAAACATTCCTCTCGATCTTTTATTTCTATTTCTAGGCACCAAGCACCCCGTTTTCCTTAACACTCAAATTCCTCGCCCACAAGAATGGGATTTTGAAACAGGCGACGAGATCGTTGTCCGCTCCACTGAAAAAACGGGGTGTCGTAGTGGTTGCAGAAGTAGACTTATGTCGAAGTGCGCTGTCCGACCTTGAAAACTTTACTATGCGTTACCTGGCAAGATATATATAAATATTTTGGTCTCGGAGACTTTGTTATGATTAGGGTGGCCCTTCTGGTGGAAAAACTGGATGGGTTGTCAACGTGGAAGAAGAATTCGCCTCCATCATTGTCAAAACCATTGAGGAGAAATTCTCGCTGCTGATCCCAGCGAAGCTCTTAATGTGCGTCGCAATGAAATATCATCTATCTCTACTAACTTGATTACAGCGTCTAGAACATCACGTTAATTTGTTGAAAAAGATTAGCGAACCATTCATACATGCCTCGCACCCGCCGAGCTTGGAGGACCGCCCTCTCAAGGCAGATAGATCGCCATGGCTCGATCTAGGAGTTACCATAACTCATGGTCCTTGGAAGGGTACTGCGGCACTGTCAAGAACGTCCTTCTTGGTCAACCGACACTTAGTGGGCAGAGAATAGAGGTTCAACTTTCGCATATTGCTAGTGCGCGGCCTTTAGCCCGAGAGCTGTTCGATTACGACGACATTATCGAAACTAGGTGAGCATACATTCTAATTCAGATGGTACTTTGTTTAAATATGAATTCAAGCACACGACTCAAACTGGTCAACTTTGACAAACCGACCAACCGGGCCTTTTTGCAAAACAAGCGCTACGAAGCCCAATCAATATGGCAGGCTTAGAGGTTCTAGTGGCGCAACCCCATTACCTGATACGACCTCATCAACGCCCGCCTGGGACCCTTCTTCCCGCACCCTATCGTTTCAATCTCGTCAACGCCTGCCTGGGACCCGTCGTCACCTAGCCTCGAATTTTCTCAAGCTTCAATTCCTCCACTTGCTAACACCAGCCAGCAAACGCATCCGCACCCCTTTTTCGATAAACGTCTTCTTAATATTTCTCTTCAAGTGATTGTCAATGGGGAACTCACCAAAATCAACAGCTCACTGCTGGTCTTGTCGAGGTTGACGGAAAACTGAGTATCCGATATGAGGACCACCACCAGTCGAGATTCCTCGAGCCTGAATGGGTCTCCTTCAAAAACCCTTCACCTACACGTGATAATGGGCTACTTGTTGTGATCAAAGGCGAGCATTCGCGGTAAATTTGTTCGGCGAATTCACCACAAAAAGTACCCCGACACAATTACTGTGCTTCTAGCTGTTGTGAGGAAGGAAGGAGTAGCAGAGGTACTACGCCCGGAGCGTGTAGAGCTACATCCTGACTTTCTTTGTCTCAAGGGTGAAGAACCGAAAGAGAGGAAGGTTGGTAATGCACTAATGGAATCTCTCACGGTGAAGAGGCAAGGAAAAAACGGTGAAATGAAACAATATGTTTTTTTATAAATAATTTCGTATCTTGACATCGAGGACATAATGTATATATCAGTCACCTAGTAATATATTGTATATAGACCGACTGCCCGTACAGTAGTGTAAATAATGTATATGGCGGGCCTAATTCTACTGTTTTTGCTGCTTCGCCCCTGGGCCATCCCAGCAAGTTCATGACAGCGTCTCCTAGAGGCGCAGTTTGACACGCCTCTAGTCAATTAAAAGGTAAGTTCGTTTTCCCTATAAAGTTCTCCTATTAACTGTACCACTAGGGCACAAAGTGTGCAATTCCAGCTCGTTCTTGTTTCAGACCTCGAGGCGATCCCAAGTTCGCGTGTCTATTCACCCTCCACCGGCCTCCATTCTACTTGCTCGTTCGTCCCTTTCAAAGATATTAGGCTTTTTTAATGTCGACGGGCGTTAGAATCACGAGCTGTGCGTGTATTTCTATACTCTATTTTGATGTTCTACGCTATTCCATCCTTTAGATGTGAGGCTCTCTGAGCCGATGTAGTCTCTGCCCTTCCTGGCCTTTAATAGACGCTTCGCGTTTTCACATCTTCTATGTCCGTCGTGTTCTCGACTTTCAGCCCTTTCTTGACCGACGCTCGTCTTTGAGCCATCATCCGATGCCGACATTTCGTCAAGTTTAAATATTGTTGCCGTGTGTGCCGCTGATGGAGTCACAGTGGCTGGCGTCTGCTGTGGAGCGCATCTCTATTTCCTGTGTTCCTCCTAATCTCTTTCAACTCACTTCGTCCTTCTAGTACCGTTGCCAACCCAACCTATGCCACCAAAACTGCTGCCACCATCCACCATTTCGGCTCAAGTAACCAACAAGTGGAGCCCGAGTGCAGTCGCTTCTCAACCGCTTTGACAGGCCCCAATATCACATCATTTTGTTTTGTTTAGTGCGTGTGAAGGTGGAGCGGCCCCACAAGCATGAAGATATATAAACACGACCTTCCTACTAACACCCCAACTAACTCTAGTCGCAAACAACGACACCACTACCCACTCACCCAATTATTCCAACTTAACACCTTGCCCATACCTCAAGAACGTCTGGCTGAGTGTACTTTACAGTGCCCCATATTCCGTTGGACTCCAACGGACTTTCACTGGACCCAGCCAATTCCAATGGACAGTCCATTGGACGTCCAACGGATTCCATTGGACTTGACAAAATTCCGGTACCAGTCCAGTCAGAGTCCGGCCAAATTCCGGTCAAAGTCCGGTCAAGTCACTTCAAGACAGAAAACAGGTGGACTGGCCGGACTGTCCAGTCCGTTGGACTTCCGTTGGACTTCCACTGGACTTCCACTGGACTCTCAGCACTTAATTAGACCAGATCCAAGAGTGCTCTGTCCAGTGGAGTCCAGTGGATGTCCAGTGGATGTCCAGTGGACTGTCATTGGTTTAATTGCAGACTTGGGAGGGGAGTTAGGGACAGTAGCAGTGTTCTTTGGAAGCTTTGGGAGCCATATTAAGGAAGCTAGGTCACTAGAATAATACTTCAATCTTATCTTTAATTCATGTAACAATGTAATATAATATATTGTAAACTATATACTACATTATTATCTGACTTTGTGAATTTCACTAAGTCCAACTTTAAATTCACGTGGAATGGAATCCAATTGGATTCCAACTGAAATACTTTAATCCTAGCTTAAATATATGTGACAATGTAATATAATATATTAAAAACTATATACTACATGATTATATACAGGTAAAAATAAAATAAAAACATAATAAAAAAGAAACAAAAGAAAAACAGAAAGAAAGAAGCGGAAAAGGGGGGCGCTTAGGGTACATTGGTGGTGTCGTCGTCTGCGTTATCGACGTCGTGGTCAGCCCGTACCACGTCGTTGTATGCGTCGGTGTCGCCGTCGGGTGTTGTCATCGGCTGTACCTGCCGTGGTACACGTCGGGCATCATCTGTGTCGATCGTCCGTGCGTTAATGCGTCGTGTTGATGCAGTCGTGCGATGTGGTGGTACACGTCGCTGCTGTGTGGTGTGTGTGCGTCGTGCGTGGTGGTATCCGTCGGTGCCGTCGTCGGCGGGTTGTCCTCGTCTCGCCCTCGCCGTCCTTGTCCATCCACGTCCTCGTCGCTCGCCGTACTCGCCTGCCGCCGTCTCTCGTCTCGCCGCCGTACTCGCCTCGCTGCCGTTCTCGTCCTCGCCGCTGTCTGGTCGCCGCTGTCCTCGTCCTCGCCCTGTTGTCCTCGCCCTCGCCGTCGTCCTTGCCCTCGCTGTCGTCCCCGTCCCCGCGAGTCGTCCTCGCCTCGCCGCCTCCTCTCATCGTGCCGTACTCAGCCTCGCCGCCGTTGCTGCATCTCGCTTGCCGTGCTCGCCCTGCCGTTGTCCTCGTCCTCGCCGCCGTACTCGCCCTCGCTGTCGTTCTCGTCCCGCCGCCGTACTGCGCCCTCGCTGTCGTTTCTCGCCCCCGCCGCCGTACTACGCCCCTCGCTGTCGTTTCTCGTCCCCGCCGCCGTACCGCCCTCGCTGTCGTTCTCGCCCCTCGCCGCTTAGGTCCTACTCGCCCTCGCTGTCGTCCTCGCCCTCGCTGTCGTCCTCGCCCTCGCTGTCGTCCTCGCCCTCGCCGCCGTACTGCGACGCCCTCGCTGTCGTCCTCGCCCTCGCCGTTGTGTCGTCCTCGCCGCCGTTTCGCCCTCGCTGTCGTTCTCGCCCTCCGCCGCCGTACTCGCCCTCGCCGTCGTCCTCGCCTGCTTGCCGTCCTCGTCCCGCCGTCGTCCTCGCTTCCTGCTGCTGTCGTTGTCCTCGCCCTCGCCGTTGTGTCCTCGTCCCTCGCCGTTGCTCGCCCTCGCTGTCGTTCTCGCCCTCGCCGCCGTTACTCGCCCTCGCCGTCGTTCTCGTCCCGCCGCCGTGCTACGCTCGCTGTCGTTCTCGCCCTCGCCGCCGTTACTCGCCCTCGCTGTCGTCCTCGCCCTCGCTGTCGTCCTACGCCCTCGCCGTCGTTCTCGCCCTCGCCGCCGTTTCGCCCTCGCTGTCTCTCGCCCTCGCTGTCGTCTCCGCCCTCGCTGTCGTTCTCGCCTCGCTGTCGTCTCGCCTCGCTGTCGTCCTCGTCCCCGCCGCCGTCCTCGCCCTCGCCATCGTCCTTGCCCTCGCTGTCGTCCTGGTCCACGCCGGTGTCTTGATCCTCACCGTCGTGGTCGTGGTCCTAGCCGTCGTCCTAGCCGTCGTCCTCGCGGTCCCTCGCGGTCCTCGCCCTCGCCCTCGCGGTCCTCGTCGTGGTCCTCGTCCGTGTCCTCGTCCGCGTCCTCGTCCGGCGTCCTCGTTGTCGCTGTCGCAGTCGTCCTACGTCCCTCGTCCGGTGTGGCCGTCGCGGTCGTTCTCGTCCTCTGTCGCGTCGGGTTGGCTCTCGCCTGGCTCCGACCGACGAGGCGGTGGTAGTAGTGGTGGAAGGAAAAAGGGTTGGGGTCGGAATTAACAACGGACCGACGTGGCATCAACATGTCACGCACGCGTTGTTGTGTGTGACGTGCCGAGTAGTGCCGAGAATTTCAGCGGCACCGCTATGTATTTAACTAATTCTATTATTTTTCATAAGCCTTTGTGGCTCAGTTGGTTTATCCCGTTTGCGTTTGGCATTCTCCGATGCCCGAGTTCAATTCTCGTTAGTGTCTTTTTTTTTTCTATACTAGTATAAATTATAATAAAAGGACATCCGTTGGACTTCCATTGGAATTCCGTTGGACTTGTCCGCTGGAATTCCAATGGTCATCGTGGGATTCCGATGGACTTCCATTGGACTTCTGTTGGTCCTGTCCGGTCATTTCCAGTGGACAGTCCGCCCGGACAGTCCGTTGGACTTGTAGTCCGGTCGGACTTTCACCGGAATCTCACCGGAATCTCACCGGAAAATTTCAGCAGTCCTAGACCAGAAAAATTCTCATTCTGAATATAGAAAGTCCAACGGAGTCCGACTGGAGTCCGACCAAAAATGGGGGCTGTGTAAAGACCTCCACTAATCGTGATTTATTGCGCGGATTTCTAGGAGCTGCAAGTTACTTAGCTGATGACATTGAAAGTGTACGCATTCGATGGGAATATTACACACTTTAACAAGTAAGGAAATACCATTCAGATGGGATACAACCCATCAAAGAGCATTTGATGAAATTAAGGAACGTGCAAATCGGTATAGAGACCATCATAGGCTCCCATTAGATTACTCAAAGGGTGCACCACCAATAAATAAGGTCACCGATGCCAGTATTACTGGTATTGCTGGAGTTATTAGCCAGGGAAGCGACTGGAAGACTGCACCTGTAGCAGCCTTCTATTCTGCAAAACTCTCACCTGCACAACAGAATTACCCTGTGCACGAGGTAGAGATGTTGGCAGGTCTTGAAACAATGATGCGATATCGAGACCTATTATTAGGTGTGAAATTTTGGTGGTATACTGACCACAAAGGACTTGTTACAATATTAAATCATCGAGACATTGAGCGCACAAGCAATGGACACCGTGCTAGATGGCTTGAACAATTAGGTTTATTCAATTTTGAAGTGATATATGTACCAGGCACTGAGAATATTCTGAGTGATGCACTATCCAGGATATACTCTAATGATGCACCAGGAACAGTCCGGGCATCTACAGAATATACTCAATATGATGAGCCCGAAAATGGTGCTTCTATGGAAGAAACAATGCAGAAAATTGCTGCTCCAGTTCTTGTTGGAATGGAAGCTGAATGTGCAGCTGTCAACCCTAACTTTGTGGGACGCAGAACTAAGAAAGCACATGAAAATCCAGGTGCCGAAACAGGCCGTCCGGAAACTTCTGAAGAATTTGCAGCTCGAGTTAAGGATACTTTCAAGCTGAAAGGACCGAAAGCCGGTCAGGAGGGCGAGCCTATACCTCAGGAAAGGTTAGTCATTCGTATTCCTGCTCGTAAAAATAAAGAGTCTAATGGTGGTTCACAGGGAACAATCAACTGTGTAACAGAACCATTAGTAGATCAGAATAGTTCACATACTGGGAATAATATTAATGTTCCATTAGATCTCTATGAAGACCGAAATGGTGTGAGCATAATTAGTGAGATAAAAGGGATGTATAAGCATGACCCTTGGTTCAAGTCTGTATTCGAAAATCCACAGGATTACAAGAATTTTGAACTTGATTCACAATCCGGCTTGCTATATCTCAAGCAAGATAATAATAAATTACTATGCATACCAAACATAAAGATTGGAAGTCATTCTGCTAGAGAACTTGTCATAGCAGAAGGTCATTCATTATTAGCACATCTAGGTGCGATGAAGACTTATTCTTATTTAAGAGAACATGTGTGGTGGAAATCTCTAGCTAAGGATGTAGAGACTTATTGTAGCTCCTGCACCACTTGTAAGCGAAATAAAGACAGTCATACAAGGCCTTATGGGTTACTCAACCCTCTGGAACTGAACCGAAGACCTTGGGAATCAATTGGGATTGATTTCGTAGGGCATCGGCAAAACCGTAAAAAGAATATATTGTAATGCTATGCCCTTGAAAGGCAAAAAATGACGCAAATGCCCAAAAGGCATGGTAAAGTGAAACAAATAGACTCCTTATTTGTAAGTCACGCCCAGAATTAGCTAAAAATAAAACCTTGGTAGTCCTTGTAAGGTAGCTTAAATCTTTGTTAACCTTGCATGACAAAACAATTTTCCACAGCCACCAAGGGGCCAATTTTACAGTAAAATATTGGATCATTTGGTGTTGCTATAAAATACATAGCACTCTTCCCATATATGTAACTCCAATTGATTATTCAGATTATCACATTATCACATTTAATTGAAATGCCTTTTACCAGGATTGAACCACCACCTTTGTAGAACACAATTAAATACCTATTCTAACTACTACACTAATACATCATTACTGTATATAAGTACATGATGGTTTATGTCACTATCTAAAAAGCGGCCTATCTGGGAGAGCCAAAATAATTGATAGACAATTAAATCTCGTACCAATGTTTAGTGTATTTTACATACCAAACCAATGCTTATTGTAACTTACAAGAATACAGAAAAGGTTGTCAAAAAATGCAACGTACCTCAATGGTCCACCAAAAAATTACCACTGAAAGTAAAGTTGAATAAATATTTGGCTTAAATTTAATACTGCCTTAATTCTTGCTCAACCAGTTCAAAATACTAGAATAATTAGTGGGCATAGTAATGTAATACAATGTTTGTATGACTTTCCAAGGATGCACAAAGGTTTTGATCACCCATATATAGCCTCAAAATGATCAACTTGCCTGATATAGGCCACAATGTAATATATGGTTTTGTCGGTTTTGCCGATGGGCCTTTGCCAAATTCAGAGAACCGTGATGGATCTTTTGACATGATTGTAGTTGTCATTGACTTATTCACAGGGATGGTACACTTGGTACCTGGCAGAACAGACTATAAAGCAAAAGATATTGCTGAATTAGTCTTTTCTGAAGTGTATAAGCACCATGGCTTACCATCTTCAATTGTGAGTGATCGAGACAAGTGGTTCACGAGCCACTTCTGGGAAGAATTACACAAGCTAATTGGAACCAAATTAAGAATGTCAAGCGCCTATCATCCGCAAACAGATGGCGCTACAGAAAGAGCAAATAAGACTATTTCTCAAATGCTAAGACACTGTATCTCCCCCCAACCAGAAAGACTGGGTGCAGAAACTGCCTGCTATAGAATTCGCTATTAACTCAGCTCGATCAGAAAGTACAGGCTTCGCTCCATTCTTTCTTAATACCGGACGCATGCCTAGATCATTTATTTGGCAATCCAATCAGCCCACAGAGTATCCGGGTGTACATGCATTCGCTAAACGAATTAAATCATCAATTATGCAAGCACATGACAGCATAATTGCTTTGCGTATTAAGTCCATACGCAATGCCAATAGAAAAAGAATAAATGCACCATTCCAAAAGGATGATTTTGTGTACATATCTACTAAGAATATTTCCATACCTAAGGGAATGAGCCACAAGCTGGCACCTAGATTTATTGGCCCATATAAAATTACAGAAGACTTCGGAAATAATTCATACAGAGTAGACATTTCAACAAGTCTACGAAAAGGGATACATGATGTATTCCATGCATCCCTGTTGCGTATTCATGTACCAAACAATGACTGGTTGTTTCCAGGCCAAATGGATAATCAAATATTCAGTGGCGAAGATTTGGAGGGCGAGTGGGCTGTACAAAATTGTTGCACACCACGGTGAAGGTGTTAACTGTTTATTTGAGATACTATGAAATCCGGAGATAAAACTTGGTTACCATATAATGAAGTAAAACATTTACATGAGTTCGACGAATATCTAGATGCAAAAGGAGCCAAGACTATCACAGAACTTTCTAGAGAAATCCACAAAATGTTCCTGATGACCCTCAGATATTTGCCGGATCACTCGAAGTTGAAGCTGATTTAGGCGCTGAGATATATAAAGATGCTATGAGCACGTCCTCTTGCATCAATTTTACTCATCTGCACATCTACTATTGCTCATCTATGTCCACCCACACTGATTCTATGCCTGGTTCTGAGTCCAACCAGCTCACAAAATCATTCAATGGCATGGACATTTCTAATTCTAATGAAACCATTGAAATCAAAATCAACACCAATCCTCTCATCCTCCTCAATCCGAGACCATGGATAGGGCCACTGCAAGTACCACCATCTTAACCGACTCAAGTGGCAACCCGACGGCATCCATCCCGACGCAGCAATGAATGAAGCATTGCAAGTGGTGCAAATGCTGAATTATCCGCGTGATCATTATGGGCGCCCATATCACATCAACCTTCCGCTGATCGAATTTCTTGTCTTATTTCGTATGTCACGCTTGAATATGGAGTTATTGACCCTTCCCGCGCCATGCATTCCGTTCATGCGGCTCAACTGAAACAGTTTATTTCTTTTGCTTACAGGGCACTCAAACCTGAGTGTCGAGACTCATTGTTTATGCCCATCGGATATCATGAATTTGTGTCTTACCTACACCAAGACCTGAATCCCAGTGCGCTGCCTCACAACTTTCGATGCTCTCGGGAATGTCGCCACCAAGCCAACCGAACGACACTTTCCCCTCGACATCATATTCCCATCCGATGCGGAGATCAAAAACACCATCGAAATCACATCCTCATTTGGAAATGCCCGGCACATGAAGACTTTCAATAAATTTCTCATGACAACCATCGCCAATCGCCCTTCCACTCCTATCCAAAGCCTGGATCTTCCAAGAAGAAAAGCCATTCTATGGAATGCCTGGAGGGCGTATGTGACGGAGTCACCCTAATTGGGTATGACCGAGTTTTACATATCTTATTTTATCTTATGTTTTTCTTTCTTTACTCTTCTATCTCTTTCTAAATCGTATTTGCTCGAGTAATTAATATTACGTAGACACTTTCTACAATATATAAAGAGCTTGTTGATGTACGTAGGTAGTCGACCTTGAATACACGGCTTTACCTAGTCATTTAAGGTTCTCCCAGTGTGTCGAGACTGTGTGAAAGCACGCCTCGTCACACCTTCCTGATGCTCTGGACCTTCCCTCGCAAATGCACTAAATGCTGGAATGAGTTGAAGATTCCTATCTTGAGCTTCACCAGAGTGTAAGATATGTATAGCATAGCCTCACAGCTGATCCGCACATTGTACAAACTTGGAAACTGATGGATTGGCATGTGACCAAGGAAGATGATCTAACGAGGTGCGCAAAGTGAAAACCGATATTCTCAGGCATAGAATGGGCTAAATGATCAACAATGATGAGGTGAAAAGAGGTTTTCCAAGGTTCAACAAGGTTCTGAGAGGTGCAAAGCTGTCGGAACAATGCATACTGAAGAAGGGGATGATTGGAGGTTCGGAGATGTCAAAATAGGTGTGAAAGCTTTGTAAACTGCTGAGAACAAATGTAGAAGATAAAGGAGTAAGCTAGAATAAGGTCCAAAGAGGTGCAAAGTCTAGAAAACAGGTCCAAAGCTAAGGGAAAGGTGAAAAGCCTGCTGAAGCTGCTAGATATATTGTCAGAGGTGCAGAGTATTGTGAAGCTTGTAAAAATCACAAATTCAAGGGCCAGAGAGCTGTGGTGCTCATCAATGGTGAAGGTCAACAGCAAGATCCTAGTTATATACAAGAAAGCTTGAGCAGAATATCAGCAACTAATCATAGAGTGTGCACATGCACATGGCAAGCAGTCAATGTCCGGATTCTGGGAGAAATCGCAAAAGATAGTCAGAATGCTGTATTATTTTGGGGAGAAGTGGAGTGGGAGAGAGGGGGCACACTGTGGGTGGACTTGAAAGTCAGAGGTAACAGGTGTGGCAATGACGTCAAGATTCAAGCTATGCTTGGAATTGAGGGCACCCACATGGTTCAACACAATGAGATTCCTCCCATTGTTCCTGATCCAAGTTTGCAGTTCCTACTCTGCATCTATTAACGGTCCTTGCTCAAATATTCAACCTCAACATCCCTCAACCTTGACCAACACAATCCCCCCTGTCACAAAGAAATATTCTCATCATGGCATTTGAGATCTGCACACTGTTCAAGAAGCTTGATATGTCAAGTAATGTCTTCATGAGATGCATTTTTAAAGTTGGTGTTTCTAATTTGAATTCTGAGCCTGGTGCTGTTGGGAGTAAAAGAGAGAGTGATGACACGGTCACGGATGCTACTGATGTTGTGGAAGAATGAATAGCGGTACAACTGAGCAAATGAAATCGATGTATGAGTTTCCTACTGAGGAATCAGTGTAAAACCACATTTTCATCACATAGTATGACATCTTCCCACTCATGTCCAGCCTGTAGCCTGTACCATACCTCCCACACTCCCACACTCCCCAGAAAGGAGTGGCCATCGAGACTTAAGGACAGCAAAGTTGAGGTAGCCAATATACATGTTGTCGTGTCTTCAGCAAAGCATGTTGGTGATAAAGGTTGTGTTTGAGTCCATGTAGAGGAGGACAGGTACTACAGTCAGTATGGAAATGGATTAAAGCTCTGAGAGACTGGATGGAATACAGAGATAGATTGTGAAACATGTACAATAAGCACAGAATATTAAGTGGTAGCATGATGCAGAAAAAATACATGCCTACATGATCTTCATCCTTGTTCTCCTATGGAGATAAAGGCAAAAGGATAATTGGCTATTTGCTGTTGATGGTCAGACATAACAATTGAGTATGTTCTTTGAAAGTCCTGGCACTAGTAAGATTCTTGAGCGCAAGAAGGAGATCCAGAGAATAGAAGGTATATGAAATTTCTTTACAGTCAATCAATGATACTCTGGGGTACACTTGGAAAGCTTCAGAGATTTGTAGAACTTAACACATTGGGAGTTTCAATATTTGGGTGACCTGTGAAGGGGTAAAATTAGGGTTGTAAAACATATCTTATGCAAGGAAACTTGAATTTAGCATAATATTTTACATGTATGTCAATCCTTTGTAAGACATTTAAGATTTTAAATACAAAGTGAGTTTATAGAGCCCACTATATATCAAATTTGAGACACCCTCTTTGACACCCAAATATTTAACTACATACCTATCTTCAAAGGAATTTTGTATTTTAAATTC
>JAJIRX010000402.1:0-51153 GCA_023853785.1 Psilocybe azurescens | reverse complement strand
AAGTCGAGACTTCGAGACAGTTAGTTATGAGATCAAGATGACGTTATACGAAGACTCCGGTCTGCCTGACCAAATAGCTCGGCGCGAGAGCTCATCGCGCTTGATACTCCAGTCGAAGGTGCTGGAAGCCTAGATATCCAGAAAAATAATAACGCACAGTTCAAAAAAGTGGCTCCTGTGTCGAGAAAGGCTTGAAACCAGGTGTACCGTGTAGTTGACGATCCACGGCGATCCCTAATGCCATGAAGGTGAGGAAATCATGGGCTTTGCAATGGGTCCGGAATACTAAAGAAATTGAAATACCAAGGCCCAAGATGGCGGAAACAATTAGATCGAAACCAATTTCAAGCGTTGCAGTGTGGAGAATCGAAATTGCGTCCGGGTAGGCTCGTTGGCACAGAAACTTGTTGCATATACGCGAGACGCCAGTGGACATTCACATGAGTATGATCGAGCAGTACCGCCGATGGATTTTGTTGGAATGGAAAGCCAAGCGCTCACAGATGGGAACCGTAGTCTGTCGGTTGGGATGATCTGCCCGCCAAAGTAGTGGCGGGCCATCCCATTGACGGTGCGATTTCGTTCTAGAATACCGATAAACATGAATATTCGTATGGAACGGACCTTCCATTTGGAATAACAGGAACCCGGCTCGGCCTACCGACATCGAAGGTGTTGGAGAAGACTCGGCTTCCATGGTGCAAGATACATCCGGGGTCTGGCAGATTGTTGTTTAATTGGATTGCTCGTAGATAAGCCATTTTGGATTCCTTCCTCAAGTCTTTGAAGGAATGATTTCTGAAGAAAATATAGATTGGAAATATTGGTCTAGATGTATGTTTGGAGACGGAATTGAGAGTCTCGAGCTCCGTGCAGGTTGGATCGGATATTCGGATAGGGCCTGGGGGCATGTGATAAGCGGTGGGGAGTCGTTTCACGACGAGCTTGCGCCCTTTGTTGATTACCATGTCTGCAGGCTTCCGTATAACTCCTGCGATATGGGACAAGATCCACCATTTCGGCTCATTCCCACAGACTGGCGCTTAGTGCTCGCATCCCCCAGTGACTTGAACATCATCTAACGCCAGTATCACTAGTCTCGTTGCAGCAGATGGTCTTGTTCGGCCAGAATCCGAGTCAAGGAACCCTTCTCAAAGCTAGTCAGTTTCTAGCAGGTGCGCTCCTTGAGTTGCTATCAATTCGTTCACAGAATGACTCATTTGTCCATTCTTAGAGGAACTAACTGTTCGCCTTGCCCATCGCGTCAAGGAACTCGATGAACTACCTCACAACCTTAGCGCGATGCCCTCCATCAACAAGGTCAAGAACTGGTATGCCCAATCTTTCGAGGTACGCCAACTTATTCGTGCTCGTGTGACTCAGTTCTGAACACGTCTTGAGCAGGAACTCATCACATTCCCTCCCATCGTGTTGCCGGCCAACATCCGCCAAGCTCTCATGATGACTCGCCCGGAAGATATTCATCTACCAGAGTCAAAACCCAACCTTTTAACAATCCTTATGCCCGAGCTGGACATCACCATACGAATAGCCATGGCCATGGGAGTGGAAACGGAAATGGATTTAACCAGCTGAAGCTCCGAGTACCTATAGAACGGAGGTGTGTCTTTCTTTCCTCCTCCTCCTCCTCAACGCAACGCGCATTTACTCATGAGATAACACAGATATTACGCCAATAATAATATCACCTGGCCACCGGAGGTCCAGGATTACAACAAACGCTTCACAAAGTCACTAGAGCAGATCAAGAGTCGGCACGACCCAACCGTCACCACCGTCGCGCAGGGTGTGTTGGAGTAGAAGAGGAGTCAGAATGCGCGGCATATTGGTCTTGACATGCAGGCGTGGTTAGATAGATTCTATCTCTCCCGTATAGGCATCCGTTTCCTCATTGGTCAACGTGCGTATTTGACTTCTGTCCGTTGTGGTTCTGTGGTCTTATGTTGCTATTTTGTTTTGTAGACGTGGCTTTGAATACCAGCAGGCGCATGAGGATTATGTTGGGATTATCTGCACGAAAGCGGTTCGTATTCTCCTTCTCTCTTTGTTTCTTTTTTTCTTTCTTTTTTGAATCATACTTACACACTCCGCAGAATGTCCACGACATCGTGCAAGAAGCCATCGAAAACGCCCGCTTCGTCTGCGAAGAGCACTATGCCATGTTCAAAGGCCCCCCGTCCAACTCATCTGTCCGAAAGACCTCATATTCGTACGTCCCCGGCCACCTCTCCCACATCTGCTTCGAACTCCTCAAAAACTCCCTGCGCGCCGTCGTCGAGCGCTATGGGGTGGACCAGGAGGACAACTTCCCCGGTCAAGGTGGTGGTGGTTCAGGGCAAGGAGGATATTACCATCAAGATCTCAGATGAGGAGGGGGCATCCGAGGAGCGATCCGCTTATTTGGACGTATATGTATACGACGATGGAGAACCAGGGGATTGATACTAATTTCCAGGCGAGCGATTTTAAGGCACCGATGGCTGGGTTTGGGTATGGGCTGCCGCTTTCGAGATTGGTGCGTTGTTATTCTCTCCTCATCATTCCGCCCTTCGTCGTTCCGACTTTTCCGTGAACTGATGTGAATTCGTATTTTTAGTACGCTCGATACTTTGGAGGAGATCTACGCTTGATATCCATGGACGGATTCGGGACGGACGTCTATATCCATCTCAACCGGCTCTCCAGCAGCCGTGAACCTCTACCCTAACCTCACCTAACCCAAAATAACCGCTTCACTGTCCTGTCGATCCCGTTTACTTTTATTTTCGGGTTGTATTTTCTCGACATTCGTTTATTCGTTAATCTTTTCTGTTCGCTGTATTATACTTAATATCCCCACCCCGATTGCGAGCATTGCAATTCATGTATTATATCATATTCTTTTCTTATATTATTTGGCAGAGGCAATTCGATGTTATATTCGGATACTGAGTGACGACCGGAGTCTTCAGGGCCTTGAGAGTGTGACCAATTTTGAGCATCTCTTTGTCTCTTCATCAGCCTATAATATACAGTAAATAAGATTCTAGGCCAAGTGATAAATGAGTGAGACTGCAGATTGTAAAAATTACATGCAGACAATGATTTTTACTAGTTGAGTTTGCTTGTACTACGGTGATCCGTTAAATACCAAGTCAGCAGCTTGTCAGTGACGAAGACAAGTACGAAAGAGAAAGGAGTCATATGAACAGAATCATGAGAATGGCTGACCGCAGCTGCGCGTGCGCAGCAGCCGGAGAAAACTAGATGAATGTACCTAGAACTTGATGTAGGTTACAACATTCCTCGAGACTAAGGGAAATAAGAATGGGGACCAAAATGAAGGGAATAGGAGGAGGAGATGGATGCACGATGACGAAGAGGGAAGGAGTGATGGTGAAAAGTACCGCTTCATTACAGTTCTGCGACTCGCCTCCTCTGACCTTGGTCACTTTACGTGGAGCCGTCCTCCTCAAACTGCTTGGCCCCTTCCGTGGAAGTTTCAGGACACACGGTCCTTGGTAAACTGCTCCATTGTGGGTCTCAACTTGGTCTCGTGCAAGAGAAATCGTCCACGCTGCCTACACGCAGGATACTCATGCCTGGGAAAGCCCGCCGACGCGATACATGAGCGAGCCGCAAGTGGAACAGAAGTAGTTGGTCATGGTGTTGTCCTGGCCAGGGGGTATTGACGAAAACAGTGCGCGATTGACCGAAGGTCTTCAGGTTGTCGCGGCCGCGCAGGTGCTTCAGGTGCGTGTCATAGACGGTGAAGTTGGTTGCGTGCACGGACGCAGTGAGTTTGTGGCAGTCGGCGCAGTTGCAGACGAAGGAGCCGACGAAACCAGGGCCATGGGTTGGCTGGCAGTTTGGAGATGGTATTTGAGCGGGGCATGCTGACGAGCAGACTCAGACGCCAAAACTTACGAATGCCAGTTGTAGGCGCCACAAAAGCATGTGGCCGTCGCTTCATCTTCGGTGGACCAGCCGTCACTGGCCAAGCCAGCCAGAGGAAGTAGGGTTTGGATTTGTCGACGGTGGTGGTGGGCATAGTGGTGGAGGCCATGGTTGGGTACTTCTTCACAATCGCGGCGTTCAAGCCGCTTAATGTGATATTTGGTGCTGTTAACAGACTGATGACCTGGTGAGCAGGTGGGGCAAGGGATTGGGGCTGTTGTTTAAAATTTTGCTGTTTGGTTTATGCCGGTTGATGTTTGCTGTTTTCTGTTCGAAGCATGCTTTATATACCTTGGTGTAGGCTGCAGAACAAGCTGGCAAGACCGTTTGTGGTCAGAGCCGGGATTATGACGTCATTCCGCAGTTATCAATTACTCAGCCACGTCTTACCAATCCTCGTGGGTTTAAGTTGCATGTTGCAAGTGCAGATTTCGCCAAAATAGGACTTGTCTTCAAATAGGGACGTTCAAAGCTGGGCGCATCTCGCATCTCGCATTTCGCATTTCGCATTTGATCAGCTTATATAACATGAATTTGAAAGACCGCTTGAGCGTGTGTCACATCTGATTATCTGTGATAACATAGGGGCCAATTATCTTCTAGATTCATTCTTATTATCAATGGCAACTCGAGACATTTTTTCACCACCTGAGAATCTTGAGGAATACACTTTAAACCTACAAAAAGACCTCGAAATCATTGCTCTCCTTGAGGAAACTCGTTATCTCAATGAACGGCCCTCTGTCAGTTAATTTAAAAATGGAGAGTGTTAAACGAGCGTGTGGGAGTGGTTTTAAAACGAGCAACAAGAGGAAGACGTGTCCACCGCGTCCGTCACAAAAGGTCACAGCGGAATCTTAAATCTACGTTATATAAGCTGATCAAATGCGAAAGGCGAGATGCAAGATGCAAGATGCGCCCAGCATTGAACGTCCCTAATAGCTTAGCGTTGACAGGTATTCCTACAACGCAAATCGGGTGGATGGAGAGTTTCGAGATCTTCCAGCTAAATTCATATCGATAGAGCAGCTCAGGCTCTCGTTCACGCTCAGCGCTTTGTTCATTTTGTTGCTGACTTAAACCAAAAGGAGGTTTGCCATTGTTGGGATCAAACGGCAGCTCGTACCTAATTTATCATTGTCTAAGGCCTTTCAGCTAGATATGTACCATTGTAACATACCATATGGTAGAAAGGACAATTACAGTGTTGCATATCATATGGGTTCGTAATTCCCTCTGAGCCGGCTGAATGTTGTTTATCCTAAAAGGGAATCTACACTGTACCATGAGATATGATTCAGTAATTACATTGAATGCACCATGTCTGGCTGGTTGGGTAGGGTACATTGCCTGCGCCGCTCCCTTTCCCAGACCCGGTCCGGAGTACGGAAAAATTCCCGCCGCCGGAGGCTTTTTCAGTCCAAATGAAATTGCAGAGCAGCAAATTTTTTACAGAATTGTACCAAATGGTGTGGTAGGTACGGAAAGTGCGTCCGCCCGGTCCCGCCCTGATGCCGCTCCGAACACAATATACCCTCTCTGAATCTCAAACATTGGCCATATACGGGGCTACATATACATATCAAGAATCAATGGCATAACGGTTAGTGTTCACAATGGCTATCTTACTCCTGGGTTTGAATCCCGCCACGAGTCATTTTGGTACAGCCGGTGGGATCAATTCCACCCGGGTTTGATACGCACTTTAAGATCAGGTAAAGAAAGAGACAAGTCAAAAATAGGACTGTTTGTGTAGTGGTATTGCGTGGATATTAAAATTTGACATCCAGGGTTCGAACCAGGTTATTTGGTTGTTTTTGCAGTGCAGTTTTGCAGGTGGCACTTTAGATTTTGCCGACCCAGTTCCGACCCGTTCAGCTTCCCGACCTAGTGTATTCCGTATTAATACCGGTGTTGTATGTGCCGACACGGTCCCGACCCGT
Source organism: Psilocybe azurescens (assembly GCA_023853785.1). Taxonomy (NCBI): domain Eukaryota; kingdom Fungi; phylum Basidiomycota; class Agaricomycetes; order Agaricales; family Agrocybaceae; genus Psilocybe; species Psilocybe azurescens. The sequence continues at coordinate 45,253 of JAJIRX010000402.1, read as the reverse complement.
TCAGTTAGCCCGGCCTGTCCTGTTCTGCTGCAGCACTCGTGATGCCGAAGATAATAATTATATTGTCAAAAAACATTAATGAAGACGACCTAGACACTAAACTACGCAAACCATTCATCATCCATGTCCTCAAAGTCTTCTGGCCGATACACCTTTTGATCGCCTTGCTTTCTTGCGAGGGCCAGCCTCACCTTCCGGCGAATCAGGGGAAGGGAGTAAGGATATGGATTACGATGCGCAGGGCGTTCATCGTGATCGGACATCATGATGGCAGGGGCAGGACGGGCGGGGAGCTGGACGAGTCCGGATATAATGCCGGCGCATTCAAAGCGGGTGAGCGTGGGGGCCAGGGGCTACGGGGGTTGGGCTCGTCATCATCAGACAACATGTTGGCCAACGCAATACGAGCACGGGAATGGAAGTCCGCCGGGGAGTGATCGGCTCTGCGGGGGTTGGGATCGTTATTGTCAGACATTATATTGTCCAGTGCTACGCGAGCACGAGAGCGGGTGTCCGCCGGAGAGATATTGGCTCGTCGTCATCAGACATCATATTGTCTAATGCTACGCAAGCAATGGGTACGGGCAAGGGATGGAGAAGGAACGGGGAGTCATCGAACATGTTTTCTAACGCGGCGCGGCCCGGAATTGGATGTTGGAATTGTCCAACACACTGTTGAGGGCGTTGCTTGCTGTCAAGCTAACATTAGATGATGAGATGATCTCCACCTCATCATCATCGGACATGTTGGTCAAGGCGGTCCGTGAACGACTCTGCGGTGCAGGGGCAGCAGATAAAATTTCGATCTCATCGTCGTCGGACATGTTGGCCAACGCGAACCGGGACCGGGTGCCGCCCTGCGTCAGGCCAACGTTAATTGATGAGATGATCTCCACCTCATCATCATCGGACATGTTGGCCAAGGCAGCCTGTGAACGACTATGCGGTGCAGGGGCAGCAGACAAAATTTTGACCTCGTTGTCAGACGTGTTAACTAGCGCGACCTGGGTCCAGGTGCCGCCTAGTTGCATGGAAGGTGGCGGGACGATTTCCACTTCGTCGTCGGACATATTTGCAATGGCGGCCCGGCTCCGGCCGCCGCCTTGTTGAATTGATGGTGGCGAACCGGACTCCGGCATATGTGCCGCTCTGACATTGCCGGACATGTTTCCGATAGAGTCCCGGACATCGTCCTGGCTGTTTAGCAGCACATTTTCTTCTACGCCTGTTCATGGCATTAGTAAAGCTCATCTATGAATAGCGAGAATGACAACGCACAAGTTCCAACTGTATTCCTCGCTTCGGAATTGTTCCCACCTATATTCCCGTCTTCCAACTCGATTCCATACCCGGTGTGAATCTCCGCTTGGTGAGATCGCCCAAGGGCAAGAACGTCCTCTTGGGTGAGGCTTTCACCCCATGTCCAATGAGAGCGAGCAGGGGCATGCAGTGCCGGTGCCGGCCCCGTTTCCGTGACTCGCACCGGAACGTTTGCGGTTTCCTTAAGCACGGCGGCCTCGTGCAGTTCGTAGAATCCGGCAACGCGACGCTTCGCGAGAGAGCGCTTCTCTGTGTCGGCCAGCAAGAAAAGTTGCCTGTTATGTCGAACGGCATCGACATTCATTTGGTACAGGTCAGCGGCCATCTTTTGGTAGATGTCGCACATAGGGCAGTCCGGGTCGGCACTGGGAACGGAAACAGCAATCTTAGGCACGGCCAGTAGATCTATGCTTGGAATCGGTGGAGGAGTAGGTGAGGGAGGCCGGAACCGGGGCCGTCATGGTCCGGGGTGCTGTCGTTGGATGGATCAATGTTAGTTGGTCGCGATGGAATGCAAGGGCAATGTGTAGCTTCTTCTCGTCTAGTGTTGTCGTCGCCGTATTTTTGTTCCACCAATCGTACTTGTACTGTGATACAGTACGATGTGCTTGGTCAGATCGAGTGCTCGCAGCAAGGATGGCGATAAGTTTTGAATCGAATGGGAGCGGCAATTGACTGGATGATGCCTGGCAAAGAGAAACGGCCAAAGAACGTAAAATGACCGGAGTGTCGAATACCAGGCCCATGGCAGCGGCATGCTGACATACTGCAAGAAAAATCTCTGTGCAGTAAGGTGTGAATTTTGGGCGATATGTTTGAATCAACAGATATGTGCACTTACGGACTCTTTAAAGAGGCATGTCTGTATCCAATCTTGATGCCGATTCTCGGCTTCTGACATCTTGACCAAAGCCGTACGAAGTCGAGAATCACCATATGCTATATACCTCAAAACATCGCGGTGCCATGAGTCATCGGCACCAGAGTGCAAGCTAAAGGGATTGAAGGGTCAGATAGTATTGTTCTGTGACATAACTTGTGGATTTGAGTAGTGATAGTAGATGGTTGAAAAAATGAAAGATAAGGTGTCATCAAATTTGGTTACATTGATTTATAATTAGGGTTTGATCGTTGATACGACATTGGTCAGCAATAATTGCCAATTGATGCCATATTTCAGACTGCCGGTGTGCATATGCAACGACTCCGGGTGGCAATTGAGCCGAATCCCGTCCCGGACCCGCTGCTGCTAATTTCCACGACCGGCTTTTCTTCATAAAATAGGATACGGTCCACTGCATCTCATATGAAACAAGTGTCTTCTTCTCGTCCCATCTTTGGAACTGTGCCCTTGCACGAAGCCAATGTACACGTTTAACTAATATTATTTAGCATGACGTCACACAATTTGAAATAAATGGCTTACATTCAAGAATAGTTGCGGGATCCGTTTCTTCTTCCATACCCAAGTCTCCTTCATCGTTGTCCGAGTCGGCACGGTACCGGGACCGGCATTTTGGCCGCTCACTCGGGCAAAAGGCGTTGGCTCACCGAATGCCAAATCCAAGACAGGCGAAGTGTTGTGGAGCCTGAAAGATTGGGATTCAAAATCATGGTGCTTCCCCTAACATCTTCCTTCTTTAGCACACGGAGTTTGCGCAGGGTGATATTGTCAGCATTCAGCCGGATTAGCCGGGCACGGCAATGAGTATATACCTGGGAATGAAAAGATATTTTGTGATTAGCTGCTTTAATTGTTGCATGGGCCCGGGTCCGGACCCCCTTGTTCGGGGCATCTCTGTATACACTCGAATACAAGAAGGACTTCTCTGCAATGAGTTCGCTGGATTTGGATTCAAATGACCGGTAGCCTGCTTGATTCGTGCTTTAAGTTCCGCGATCATTGTAGCTTTCGCTGCAATTACCATTGGATGGTAGACATAGTAAGTGGAGGTGAATGTCATCATGGGAGTTCGGGCGTGTAATGGGTCGGGTCGGGATGTCATCCCCGTCTTCCCAAATATCCAGTGGTTGGTCCGGTATAATAACACTCTGACCAGATATCTGAAGAGCTCCCGCAAGGCCTTGTAGTGAGTGAGCTGCGTCATCTCCGCAGCCAATTCTTCCCCGTGAATTTGTTCATTTTATCCCTGTCGCCGAGTGCGCATCCTCGTTAATCAGGGCTGCCGTGTCCTAATTCGAATGTCCAACCTGAAGCCGGGTCATTTGATTGATTACATAGGAAATGAATATTGACTTACTGTTTTTCTTCCACTAGCAGTGCAAATTCTAACCAAGATTCGATAGCGGACTGGCACCGGGTCGGGTCCAGGTCAGCTTCCGAGGTACTGTCAACCCCGGATCCGATATCGGCCAGACGTCTTGGCAGCATATACATCCATCGCCTTGGGATTATGCAGTCGCTGAGATTCTGCATCTTCAATTTGTTTCGTCCACATGTCGACTGTGTCCTACCCGGCCGCTGCACTAACTTTCATGAAGCAGTTGTGAAACCTGTCTCTGTGCAGGTCAGCTTCTACAAAACGTTTGGAAAGATATTTCCATATTCCCAGAGTCTTTTATGGTTCGAATCGCAGGCATGATCGTCCAGGAGCTCTGCACGGTGCGCCAGAGTTGCTGTCCGTGCCGCCCGGGAGATTGGATTTAAGTTTGACCACAATGATTCCAATATTTCACCACAAACAGTGGCCGCGCCCGGGATAAACGTGGGCGCATAGCGAAAAAACATTCGTCTTTATGGGCATGAACGTGAAACATACCAATTGCTCGATCAATCTTGAGACCGGACGGGCAGCAAATGTCCAATCCGGAGCAGCAGGTAAATAAAATATTGACATATAATGTCGTATATCACCATAGCTCCTTGGTCCGGGTGGACTAGAGTGGAAGCCAGTGCCATTAAAAATGAAAAATCGACGTTTTTTGCTGTTCACCCTTGAAAAGATCAACCATAGAATTAGGAGCAAAGCATCCATGTTGAGTACACGCAATGCAACAATTCCGGTGATATCGCAGGCGGATGAGGCGATCAGAGCGCTTTGATAGTTTTAAATGTGTTCTCACAAGGTGCGCCCTGTGTACACAGTTTAGTCGGGTCGGGATCGGGTCGGGACGGCATCGGAGCGGCAAACTGACCGTTAATCGTTCTATAGCATGTTTCAGGAACGTATCATACTCTTCACGAAGCGGAATCATGCCTCCTCCTTCCGATAGCCATATATCCTGCGACGGCTTCTCTGTTCGAACATGATCGGCCTTGAAATTTCCATCAGCCACAAAAATTTGTTTATACACCCAGCGGTTTGGGTCGTCTTTCCAATTGTCCGGCAGGTTAACCCCGACCTGTGGACATGCCGGGCAGTAGTTTGCAAGTTCACCTTTCCGGACGTCCATTGCACTTCTACCATTATGACCTGCAAATCCTGACCATTTGAGTTTCTTCATCCATCTCCACAGACGGGTCATACGGCGAAATTCGTTGTACAGATCAACCACACTTGAGGGAGCAATTGGGTTCGTTATCCAGCGCAATAGAGTGTAAAATTGATATGCCGATGCCTTGAGTTCAAGATTTGAAAGACGAAAAATCAAGCATTTGAGCGGAAAACAATGTCCGGACATGATAGAAGCTTGTCGGTATCAGCCTGCTCGCCATCAAATCAAGTGGAAGAACGTCAGGCCCCGGCATGAACAAGAAACCATCGCCAGTGGTGAAGTCCGCTTGTGTGAACGACACGGACATATGAATTATTCAAACCATCAGCGGTGGGAATGCTCCTGCAAAGGCTGTTGTGGGATCGGCATCACCAATGTTTAGTGCTTCGAGATAGTCCGGGATAAAATGGACATCGGCATCGGCATTTGTGACTTCTGTTGCGTCGTCGGGCTCCTCATCCCGGCACCGTTTCGTCTTGTACCACGTTGGAATTGTCTTGCAACGATTGCAGGTAGCGATCAAATTCTTGATCGTTAAAATTATAGTCGGCTGGCTGAGGTCTATCCGTCCATTCTTGCTGGTGAGTACCAGCACGAGTGTCATCGCGCTGGTTGGACCCGAACCGGCACCGGGTTCCGGTTCCGGTTCCGGACGCGCGATTCTGAAATCCTGCACCCCGTTGCCAGAGTTCTGCCTGCTCCCTCTCGTCTTTGGGCCGCTCCAATGACTCCAAATATTTGGTCTGAAATTTGAGGGCTGCGCACAGAGGATTACCCTCATGATGGGTTATTAGAAGGTAACTTCCGACTTCCCAAAGCCCGGCTTTAGCGGAAATGGGAACCGGTCCACCGTTGAATTCTGTGCATAGGATTGTCTTGATGTGTCTTGCGCATGCATGATCTGCATAGCATTATAGGCATACTGCAGTCCTGACAACGCCAGACTGCTCGTAGGTTTGAAGCACAATGAATGCACTCAGAGAGCTCGGGTCGTAGTGATTCCCGGCTAAGCAATGCCCCCAGTAAATCATCTACTCTTTCCACGAACTGTAATATATAATCCCGTTGTGTCTTCAATTTGGTCAAAATGTGAATTGAATGGATGTATTTAAAACAGTCTGACCTTCCGTGATTTTGGCTCTACAACAGAGTCATCCACTTCCACGTCCATGTCATAAAATGGATTGTCTTCAATATCTGGATCCATGTCTCTCGGTTCAGAAGGCCCGGCAGTAGGCTCTGTTGGTTCATGGTCCAGTGCAACTGCGTATTTTTTGTCTTTATTCGCCCATTCCGTGTGACAGTTTTCCTTGTTTCATATGTAATGGCGGCGGTGGCCTCGACGTCCCCTTCACGCGAAAACATTTCGCCGTGCCTCTTTCTTGTTTTTTTGTCTTTGAGAGGGCATTGAGAGAAGGGAGAGAGAGATGTTTTAAGATTGCACATGAAAATTTACTATATGACCGCATCATAGGGTATCCGGTAGACAACATCCGGTGCTTTATTTGAAATCACATTGTGAAAATTTCCATCCGATTGCAGCTTCCTCTGCTTGGCTCTTTATCGTTCTGCCATTACACTTTTGTTGCAGATATGGACTCTGCAACTATCGGAACATCCTCCCTGCCTCACCAAGCACATCCACCAATGAGGTAAACCCGGACGACGTGAACGACGATATTGGTCCGATCCCCAATCCTGTCATCCCGGAGTTTCTTGTTCGTCCAGATCGGCGTCAAGTTGTGTACAACGCTGAAGAAAGGAAAGTGCTTGACGCCCACAAAGCAAGGTATCTTGCATCGAAATCAGTGGAGGAACGCAAAGTGTGGCGAAGACATACATTCTGCCCGATATATTTCAGTACTGGGAAAGTATAGGCCAGGATATTGGAGACTCACGAACACAAACAAGGGTACGTTAAGCTTTCATTTTATTTCGAAAGTTAGAGTTCAATGTTCTAAAAATACATTTGGGCGCCTTTTTTGGACTTTGAACATTATATAGAAGCTAATTGCTTGGATGCAAAACACATGGCGAGGAACTAAAGTCGCAGAAACAGTGATTGCCGGGGCAGCAATGAAAAGGACTGAAGTTTTATGGCGGACACGCAAGGACGATGTTTTTGCAGAGATTGCAAGCCTAATGGGACTTGATTCTGCATCCACCCAAATGCCTAATTGGTTTGACTTTCGCATGAAGGCCCTCGGAAATATCTTGCAACGAATGTCAGCACTGCAGCTGGAACATCTGGATATAAAAGGTGCAGAGATTGTTTCCGCAGATAATCAAGATGAGGACAGAAGACAACAGTGAGTTATATGCTTCTTTGCGTGCCAGCTGAATCAATGTGTAAAATAGGCTGGCCGAAAAAATGCCATCTCACGGTTGTCGAAAGGCGCAAGAGGTCATTGGAACGAAATGGGGTTCTTTCCCTTTCATTTGTTGCGTACACGGACTCATCGGGCAAGCTTGTTGTTCAAGTGTAAGCAAACTTCTCTCAAGTCCCAGCCGGCTCCCGAGCCCTCGGCACTGGCATTCTTTGTTCTTATCGCAGTTTATAGTCTTGATCAGATGGCAGAAATTATGGATGTTGATGCCCCACTATTTGAAAGTCAATATAGGCCCCAGGTTCACCAAATGAAGCTTTATGTCATGGAATATATAACCAAAATGAGGAAGATCCTGAACCCTGCACCTGCACCATGGATGTCCACCGGCACCGGCACTGCTGTATGTGATCTTGGCCTGCAATTTGCCGACGACGGATTCCCGATCCTGCCTCAAGGATTGGACACAAAGACAGGCAACCTACCTGTCAAGAAAGAACTCAATGAAATGATTCAAAATACCTTGCGAAACATTACAGTGCGTACACCTCATTGCTTTGCCGGCACTGTGTAACCGAAAATTTGAATAGAGCTGGCAACACACGGTCAAAGCCAACAAGTCCCATACAGACAACTACAGAAAAATCAGGCACTGTTTATACCGCCGGAATATCTGCCCAGTGGATTCGAAATGAAAGACCCTCGCGACTTGTCTTTACCCAACTTAATATCACTGATAGACCACATTTTGGGGCGACAGAAAACACATCCCATAAGCCATGTATTTCGCTTTTCAATGGTCAATGCCAAACGAAAAGGTTACGAACCTATCCGGACACATTATCTGGACGACAGTGCGCACGATGAGTCTGATCCCGGTCCCAATCCCGATCCCAATCCCAATCCCGACGCGACTCCTCCTCCAAGCACAAAAAAAACCAAACATTCCAAAAACGGGAAACACCAAAGCTTCAAAAGACAACAGCAAAGTACAAAATCCAGATGGCCAAAATGTGTTCAGGATTGGAGATATGCTCCTCCAAATGAGTCCCGCCCCGGATTCTGATCCGGATCTATTGGCAAACATATCCCTCACAGTTGGCAAAGGTAAAGAGAAAGCCATTGCGCCAGTCCCGAACGTTCAGGGAGATGTTGAAGATGGCTATCCGGAGCTTTTGACTTCACAAACAACACTCTTTCATTTGCCACAGTTTTATCCGGGCAACGACGTCTATAGCGGACATGAACAACCGAATGCTTGGGATTGGGGAACGAATGTGGGACCTTATCCGGAATATAGCTACAATGCCGGCTTGGCAACTGCACATTCAGTCGCTGCGGGGCCATCCAATGCCAAAATAACAATGGGACCCTTGAATGACGATCCGGACGACAGACTTGACAACATGGCATATATCAGGAGCTTTAGTGCCAGCCAAAACATGTTCCACAACAGTCAGGCAGTGTCTGATAACGAACATTTTAACCACTACCACATTCCAAACGCACAACCACAAGCTTTTATGTCCAATTTAAATGGCAATGGCGGCACTTTCTCGAACACCGTTGCCGTCCCGTTGTCCGGGCCGGACCATGATCAACAACAGATGGTGGATGGCTCAAGCAATATCGACCTATCATTAATCCACATTGCGTCCCATGCTGAGCCTCCAAAAACGAAAAGAAAGTCAAAAACTGTGGCTCCTATTCAGTCATCATCTGTCGACCTAGAAGTTCCAATGTCGGACTTATTTAACACTATAGCCAGCCCAGTGACTGAGCTGAATCCGGTGCCGATACCGGACGCGATATTACTAATGAAATGACTACACAACAACATGACCAGCAAGAGTCAATCGGAGGCGGCACCCGAGGCCGGTGCCGGAACTCATATCACTGATGAAACAACTACACAACGACCTCATCAGCAAGCATTTCATGGTAAGGCTGTCACTGCTGCGAAGAGGGCAGTCCGGACTGCAGACACACTGGCATTACTAGAGTCCGAGTCAGACAGACTCCGGGTCAATGGCCCGTAAACGCATAAGGAGAATTCGAGAATAACAGTATTAGACCTCATATTTTCACGAGAAAGACCAGTTCTATTGGATGCACAAAAATACATACTGTTTATATGACAAAAATAAAAAACAGCTCAGTATGTAGCAAGACAAATTACAAATCCCACTATATGTACGAACAAAAATACTCGCCCAGACATCACCACATTCCACCAGCGTATGTACCGTCAAAAAAAACTTCGCCCACAGAATCCAATCTCGTTAATGTCTGCCTAATCGGAATCCATCTCGTCTTCCGTGTCGTGGTCGACCAAGTCGTGTCGACGACTGAGCGGACTGACTGGTGTGGGCCTCCAGCGTGATAACAACCGCAGTCCGGGAGTCACCATTCGAATTGAGGCGGGACGGAGTCCGGCGCCAGAGCCGGACGCAGGTGAGGCCCAGGGGCGGTGGTCCTCAGAGCTCGAGGTCGCTATCGGAAGCGACGGCTGCGATCCAGCAGAAGTTTGCGCCGGTGTGCTGAGCTCGGAGCGAGCGGGCGACTGCGGCTGCTTGTCCTCCCTCTGTTTCCATTTGATCAGCTGGGGGCGCCGTTGCCTGCGGTGGACGTGCATGTTGCTCCATATCGACATCTTCGCTTGTTGGCGGGGGGTACTGTAGTGGGAGCTGGATTGTACTGCCAAATGACGTCGCCAGTAATATTGTGATAAATACATCCATGACTTGGACGGTTGGGATCGTACTTACGATGAAGATATGTATCCGGTGTTTGTGCCGGACCGACGGATTCGGGCGGGATAGTTGGCCCGGACGACAATTGACTGCTGGGCGCACAGTCCGTGGCGACATTTGACGACAGATCGATAGCGGATAGGGAGGCGGAAGAATGAGGCGCGGTTGGTCCAGCGGAAGGTTCAGGCGTTGGCTGACGACCCACGTTATGTGGAGTAGATTGGACATTGGGAGGTCGGAGGAAGACACCTCCGGACGATGCCCCGGCCCCGGAAGCCATCCCGGCCTCAGATGTACCGGCACTGGACGTGGATGTAGTCCTCGTTCCAGCAGCTTGCCTCTGTAGCTTAGCTACACGATCCTCCAGCTGCGTTATTGCGTCGCAGATGTCGCCGATTTTGTCATCGAATTTTTGGATGACTCCCATATTCTTCCCGATTTGTTCCCGCGCCTTGTCCGTTGACCTTCGATGGCTGGCCACCTCCTCCTCCAGCTTCTCAATCCTATCCTCCAGCCACGGAACGATTTTGTCCAATGCCTTCCAGCGATCGATGTCGTCTGCAGTGATGCCTGCAGATCCCATTAGCTTTATGACCGGAATGTAAACAAGTGAGTCACTTACCTGCCAAAGCCGGGTTGAAACCAAGGTCGGACACGGATGCGTCGATCTTTGCCCGCTTTGCTCCCGGCTTAGCAGCCGCCCCCCTTCCCCTCCCGCCTTTCCCCTTTCCCTTGTCCTTCTTCCCGTCTTTTTCCTGTCCCGTCCGACATGCTTCGTGCGATAAGGCGCAGTGATAGCATGACCCGCCACTACGGCGGCCTTCTACCTGCATGCAGGACAGTTTCTTCCTCTTGCATCGCAAGCACGTCACCGCGTAGGCTCTATTGGAACGTTTGGGTGGCGGGCATGGTGGCCGGATTGCCGCGCCGATCTGTCGCCGGGATCCAGGTAATGTTTTTGCGACATGAGGATCGTCGTCGTCGTCGTCATTGTCGTCGCTGGTGTCATCGTCGTCGTCGTCGTCGCCCTCTGCATCCTCGTCTTCGCTGTCTTTCTCCTCCTCAACTGGCTCGGGGGGACCTTTTGCGCTTTTTTTTCCCGTCGCTGCTCCCGGCGCCCGGCCTTGTATGAGCGGGACGGTGTGCCGGTTCGGAGTCCGTGCCGTCTCCCATCTCTGTGTCCTCTTGCACTGGACGAAGTGCCTGCGATCTCTTGTTGACATTAGGCGTGATTGACATTCTGGAAAGCTCAATGGAGGGGGGACGGATTCATTGAGAGGGCGCTGGCAGTGGCGGGGTGCGATATGTCGAAACGGGTGGGACGACGCTGGTTCTGGGTCATCAAATGCTTGCAATGCCAATAAATGGTGGCGCATACCGGTTGATAGAACCGGGACAGTATCCCGGTCCTGTGTGGGCTTTGATTTTGGTTGAGGCTTTGACCCCGACGCTTTCTGAGGCTGCAGTCGCCCTTTCGATCCCGGCGCCTGATGCTGCCCTGGTCCGGATATCTTGGATTTGATCGGGTTTGTGTTCACCTGCATTACCTGCGTCGGGCGTTGGCGAACGAGATCCGGAACTGGGACTGGGACCGGGCGGCAGCCGGCCCTGTTATCTTTCCTCCACTCCTTTTGTCCGCCCCTGCCCTCGCGCCCGTTCCTACGCCCCATTCCCGCTGCACCTCGATCATCCCCGACTGACACTCCTTCTTGAATCACCTTGCCTGACCGTTCGCCTGACCGGACCGTGCTCTCCTTGCCCTTCCAGCCTGCCTTGCCGACTCCAAAACCACTCCCTTCATGCGTGTCCCATCACCTCCCTTGATTGTTCCCTGGATTCGGCGCGATGTTTGTTGTACTTTTCCGCAAACCGGGCGGGGTCAAAATCTGGGTTCTTGTAAGTTTCGTAGTATTCGTACATAGGGGCCCACAAGAAAAGATGGCCGTAGGCGTCGATTGTTTCTTTAAATAGACCTTCGTTGTCGGCAATTAAAACATTTCTCTAAATCTTTGGTCAGAACATATAATGTTAACATGGCAAATGTACTTACCAAACCCTGCTTCTGTGCCTTCAGAACGTCCAGGATATTGCCGTTATTAGCGCCTTTTTGCATCAAGTCGTCCAGATGCAACAAGGAGCCAACAAGAGCATCGGAATTCGCGAAGATGGTTTTATTGGACATATTTTGCGTTGAAACTGGTAAGTGGGAAGCGGGTTTGCACGCGAAAGTTGGCGGATCGGCACAGGGAAGTTACGGTAATTGAAGAGCGGAAAAAATGCGGTGATGGTAAACATCAACCAGCCATCAATCTGCCAAATAAGCATCAACACTGCAGCCACAATCGCGTCGTAACCCCTAAACACTCAGTGTGACTTACTTTACAACCACCATGCCTAACCCCGAGACACATACATCTTCAGTCCCAGAGGGATATGTTATTATCCCTAAAGCAGCAGACAAGAAAGAGGGATATCTTGTCCCTCAATTTATACTTCCCGATCTCCTCCAATCCTTTCAGGCATATCGTGAGAAGAAAAAATGGAGACGACTATAGCGGAACGCAAGGTCAGTATTCAACATGACCCAGCACCGGGCCCGGGGATGATTTAGTACACTCCGTTCGGGTCCGTCCCGGTTTTATTGTTCCGTCCCGGTTTTATTTTGTTTCCCGTCCCATGCTAAATATGGTTAGAGCTCTCAGGTACTTAATCAGCCGTTTGTTGAAATTGCAGAGGAGCACATCAGGGTTCCACCCAATCCCATAAGCTCAATACCGGTACTGCATCAGCATTATTCTAATGATTATAAGGATTTAAGCAATGAGGAGCGTCTCAATATTCATGCCGAAGTCGTTGCGACCACGAACCGGCTCGGAGCCTCCTATAAGGATGCAGCAAATCGCCTGTATCTGGCTGAAGTCGCTAAGTTGAAAGCCGTGGACCTTCACAAGAAAGGTCTTGCTAATGAGTCACAAGCGCCTGCAAAACGCTTTGATTGAATTCGAGAGAAAATATCGTGATAATGTGCATACTGATGCAAATACAGCGGACATGGATGATGGGATTGAAGGATCGCAAACGGCACGGCCAGAAAAGAACGCAACTGGTGCTCCGAATATGATAATTCGGGCAAAGGCAAGGGAAAGGGCCGGATTCTCTACGAATAGTTGAATGCTCTATCTGTTTTTGAATCAGTGAATGCATCTCATTTCAGGTGATTACTTTTGGCAGCGACTCAATGGAACTAAGATGCACTAGTCATTTCGAAATGCCACCGCTGCCGGCACGGGACGGACCCGGCATACGCTCTGACTTTCCGTGTCGTTTCATATTATCACACACTGCTTCCTTTCTGCCTTCATAAAAATGTCTGTGTTTTCAATCCATGCAGAACAGTAGTGAGATTACCACACCCGGCCCGTTCCCAATCCGAGATGTGAATTTTCGTATACAGTACCTGAGCATGAATGACAAGGGTATCTACCTGAAGACAAACAGGAATTTTGAAACATGAGAATGCCGTGTCTGCCCCGAGCCCGACCCGACATGTGGATTTGAGATAACAGAGACGGCCATTTTCATACCATGCGGGAAGTGAGCAATGTCATGCAGTAAGTGAGATCGTCATGTCCAACTGTCCTGGCCCGGCGTTCCGTGCTGCGCCCGTCCCGAGCCTGTCCCAACCCATCAATATACCACTGAAATATACCTCTAATTTTTGCCTAGCAGACAGAGACTACATTCCTCAAGGGTTGCAGACCCTATTGAACCTTTCGGCTCGGACATGGGTCGGACAATTTATTTACACGGACTCCCGTAAGGTTTATCACTTCCATCTTGGTAAAACTAATGGCCTCACTCAGGCCCCGGTAAAGTTCGGACACGGGCCGGAGAGCACATATTTTTTGGGCGCATAGTTTGAACTTTGGACCGAATGGGAGATAGAAGAGGTATGGTTTCATGCACATTGAAAATTTAGTGCAATCCAGCCCATATATGAAATGAAGTCAGAAAGCCGGCATCCGACCCGGTCCCGACCCGACCCGAGGAATGTGCAAACCATGTCCTGGCCAGAGCAACCCTGACGTGCGATGGATATATGGGGTATGTACCCATCAAGTGGTTGGATTGCCTCCATTCACTGGCCCATATAATATGGTACAGTGTGGATTGCTATTTAAAGATAGGATACATTGGGCGGCTCAAAGGAATTATTGAATCCATATGGAATGCTACACTGTAATTGTACTTTGTATCATATACTATACTACAGTGTAACATCAGTATGTGGGCCTTTACAGTGCTTTGCATAACCGTTTACACAACCATGTTGCGAAAACTTGCCAAACCCTATTTGTATGTGCTGACATATGACACAGAACCGATCGAGAAATCATGGTCTGGGTCATGACTCATGTGCAGCTCTCAGTGGCGAAGGCACATTTACACAGCCTGCCATCAACGATCTTTACCAATGTTGAAGTATGCTCACCGTCGTGCTCAACTTCTTGGTCAGCGTCAATCAACGATGATATGTAATTCATATCTCCCATATTCAAAGAACGGCTTCGGTTTCCGAAGAGTGCTGTAGTTACGGTGGTACCAAAGTATGATGTAGACAGTTTTGTTGCAACATCCTTCAAGGTCTGCAATCTGTTTTGGTTAAAGATGCTTCTCGTCATGCCAGACGACGATCCGGGCACGCATACTATCACGTGCATCGGGATTCAAACGGATACAGAGATTCAAATTGTGCATTCTGACTGCCAAAACACTTTTTATTTCTCAATATTTTTTAATAGTCCAAAGCCAATATGACTACCAGTAATGGATATCAAAAATATCGGCGAAATATTATTAGGAAGGTGATTCAATTCCATGATCTTTGGCGATCACTCAACACATTGAGACCTTGAACGTAGAATTTAACCTTCAAATATTACTCAAATTGTATGTAAATTTGTAGAAGTGTTCTATGTGTATTAAAAACGCTCCATGCAAAATTTCAGCCTCAGGAAGGTGTTCTTTGAGGTTCTAGATATGAAAGATTGGAAAATGTGACAATTCAAAGAATCATGATTGATGTACTTTAAACTCTGCTTTAAACACGACATGTCCTCATTTAAGTCACTCTGTTTTGTTGACTGACCACCCACACGCCACCCAGTGTCTGCGCGGACAATGGTATGTGCCCCAAGAGAGTTATTACAGCCAATGACACCCAGATCGAAAAGCGTCTCAATGAGGCTGTTCAGCTTCTCAAGCTCATGCAGAAGCCAAATATTGCTGTTGTCCGCAAAGATATTAATGAGTGTTATGGTGTTAATATTCCTTACCATACCCTTTGTAACTGCTATCATGGAATCACCCAGCCCTACAAGGAAGCCCACTGCTCTCAGCAGCTTCTTGCTCCGGAGGCAGAACACGTCCTTGTTGACTGGATTCATTTTTATTCAAATACCTCCCACCCACTCAGTAAACGGACAATTCGAAAGAAAGCCCAGTGCATATCCCGGTAAAAAACCAAGCAAATCATGGATTCGTTTATTCCTTGGACGATGGCCTGAGATTACCCTTGGAAAGCCTTCCGGGCAGGACCCAAAGCGTGCCCAAGCCTTTAACCGACCTGTCGTCAACCACTGCTTTGAAGAACTGGATCACCTCGTTAAGAAATACAATATCGAGCCTAGAAATATGTACAACATGGATGAAAAGGCTGCCAACGAGGTGGGGGAGAAAGTTGTCATCGCAGAAGTATTTTGTTCCTCGTAACCATCGTCCGAGGTACAGACAGCGAAGCGCCAATCTTGAACTGGTCACGATCATTGAGTGTGTTTGTGCAGGCGGAACAAGCCTTCAGCCTGGTTTCGTCTTTCAAGGAAAGGAATTCTGTCCGGAATGGTTTGAGGTTGACGATAATATCATGTAAGTTTGTGTCATCTGTCAGACACTCTATGCTTTTAGGCTGATAATCTTAACAGCATTTCAACATCTGAAAACAGCTGGACGTCCAATTTTTGTATGCAGACTGGTTCGAGAAATCATTCATCCCTCAGGCAACAGCGCAAAACACTTCAAAAACACCAATTTTACTCATTTCACGACGGTCACGGATCCCACAAGTCTCTCAAAATCATCGACATGGCAATCTCACATGGGATCATGCTTTTCTGCTTACCTCCTCATACAACCCACATGCTCCAGCCCCTTGATGTTGGTGTATTTGGACCATTCTCTAGAGCCTGGGCCGACCGATGCGATGAAGTTATGGAAGATACCGATGAGGAAATGCCACGGAGAATTTTGTCAAGGAGTATATGGCATTGCAGTCTGCTACATTCAAAGCATCAACGATCAAGCAGGCATTTCAGAAAAGCAGCTGCTACCCCACCTCAATGTCAGCTCGTCATGTTCCCCCAAGTTACAGTACTTTACACTCCTCCACAAGCTCTGATCAGCACTACTCAGTGCTGAGTAACTCTGAGCAGATCTGAGTAGATCTGAACAGAACTATACAGTTCTGCACAGATCTACTCAGAAATCTGTCATATACAGACATAATAAACTGCAAGTGCTGAAGTCACATGATATTTGTGTTTAGTCAGCATTACATAATGATTTCTTATATAAGTTTTAAATACACTATCAAAATCACATAATATTTCTGCTTAGTCAGTGTTACATAAGCTCTTACATAAGCTACTAAAGTCACATGATATTTGTAATAAATGCGAAATTATAATATGCACTCAACAGGAATTGAACCAACAGCTTTATATATACTAATTCTACACATGCTTTACCAACTACACTATTAATGCTTGTGATATCTTCCACATTTAATGAATTATATACCCTTTTTTACAACACCCAATAATATATTCTGGCACTTCCTCTCAAGCTATATCCACATATTATATATCAAAATGATCAGAAAATTGAGGGCAATATGCTTGTAATTATCTCATCATATGAAAATTATGTCAGCATGTCCAATATCCAAAATACTGTAAAGTTCAAGTTATGTGACTTGTCTGTAGCCCTGGGTTCAATTTTTAATGAATGCATTTTTAAATTTTATTACTTGAATATTGAATGCTCACTTCAAACAAGGATTTTCTTTGTATATACTGCAGACAGTACCAAATTAGGTGCAGATCCCTTAATTCCTGGTATGTGACATTTATTTTATTACAGATAATCTGACCTGGAGCTGAGTAGTACTGCTCAGTTTTTTGTTGAAAATAATTGACTCAGTTTCTGAGTTGGCTGAACAGTTCCGAGTTTTCTGATCAGATCTGTTCAGATCTGTTTAGCCAAAAATTTGGGCAATTGCAGGCCATTTGGGTGGTGAAAAGTGTTTTTGGTCGCTGATCAGAACTGATCGGAAAATCTCAATTTCCGATCAGCGCTGATCAGAACACGGGGAGTGACAAGTCCTCCCAAGTTATCTGGTTTCAGACGACAATGTTACCATTGGTAATGATTTCTATGCGTCAGATGAAGAAGGCAATGATCCAGAGGGTGCAAGAGAAGATGACAGTGACACAGAAGATGAGAATGACAAGGATGATGAAGAAACCTCTGAGGGACTTTTGAACGACTTCACTGGTCCAGCACCCTCACCACCGGTTTTTGACCCATTTGGGTTCCTCACAGATTCACGGATTCATCCACTCCAGACCCCTTCAGCATCTTCCACGTCGCCGTCAATGCCTTTTGTGCCATCAATGCCTTTCGCACCATCAATGCCTTCCATGCAATTACCATCTTCGATCCCTTCACCTAGACCAACACCTGTTCCCCCTGCATCTTTTATGCACTTGCCAGCCCTTCACACTCCCATCTGCATCACCCGGAAAAAGTACCGGCTCCTTGCAGAGAAGAAAGGCAAAAAGCCGACTTGAACAGCTGGCAGATCGTGTCACCCAGCTTGAGTCCGAGGCTATTTCTATGCGGGCCCACCTTTCCATGGCTGAGGATGATATTCAAGGCCTCAAGCGGAAACTGAACACTCGTGACAACAGGTCTTCCAAACAACCGAAGCTGAATGTCGAGGCCCAGACTTTGACATCAGCTCATGGATGGCAGGCTGCAGCAGAAAAGGAGGCATATAAGGAGGCAGAGCAACAGAAAAAGCAAATGGCACGTGATCAACGAGAGGCAGAAGAAGAAGAACGACAACACATTCGACTCACTCGAGACCCAAACAATGCGTTCTCGGGAGCATTGGGCTCAAAGTCAAGACCTGACCTCCTCGACGTGTTAGAAATAAACAATAATGCATAAATCAGTAGCTATACTGATGAGTAACAATAGTGTCAAATCTCAAATGCGCAACAATGACAAGTATGAGTGAAAATAGTAAATTGCTTCTGTAGACTCCAAATCTTGTTCTAGTGTCTTTGTTTCCTCAGACATAGTAGGAATACTGGTCTTTTACATGGCTAAGTGTCTAAAAATGGCGAGGCGTGACTATAGGTGTCCACAATATTGCGTCAAAACACCAAACCTATAATTACGTGACAAATTATATATCACCGGAACCGTCTCAACGAGGGGATTCCGGATCAGTGATCAGAATTTGAATAACTTTACTCTACAAAACGTTATTAACAGAACAGTGTGCAAAAACACCGAAAAGAGCGAATTCTAGCTAAGTGTCCATTTGTACAAGTCCAAATATCAAGTGTAGAACATTAGAAACAAAGTGTTTAATCACAAAAACTAACACGACGTTGCCTATGCATTGGGGATCAGGGAAGTCACACACAGTAAAGAAAAGCCCACAAAAAGGATATCCAGGATCATATCACTGCCCACTTTGATTCACACCCCAAGAAATGTCAAGATCCACAGTTTGAAGGGTTATTCAACTCTCGACGATGTCCGCAGGTGAATGAAAACAATGCATCTGGTGCTGGTCCTTCCCTTGTACCACCTCCTTTGGTGCAGCCTCATAGTCTCCCTCACCCTTCAAATGCCCTTCCTCTTCGTCAAACATATCCAATGTTATGCCTGCACTTCCTTTTCCAGCTCCTGTACCATTCCAATCATCTGTGGTACCTCCTCAGTTCATCTACACCCACCACTTCGGCCTCCCTGCCCTCACACAGCTAACCATCATGTCCCATACTACCCGTACCCTTACTAGTACTAATCCCACCTGTTATATAAACGACACCCTCACACTCTTTCATGTATATACTGATGACTACTTACCCTTTCCAATAGTAATTCCGAGTCTTGTATATAGCACCTTTATATTTCACCTGTACATATTTCATTGCATATAATATCAGTAGAAAGTATCATAGACTTGTTTTAATACACTTGCCTCGGTGTGGCTGGCTCATTATGACTCGAAATACAATGCACGAGCAAGAACTCAACAAGAATTGTGTTTATCTGCCGGTGGAGATTGAAGCGCCATTGTGACTCACCATGACAAAAAATTTGAATCTCTATGATTTTGGGACTTTCAGACACGGAATTGCTCCGCTGCTGGAACCAAACCACCTTTACCCAAGAAATTTTGTATTTCAGCTCTTTAGACATGTTAATATACACCTGTAAATTTTGAGGCAAGGGATCGATTACTGATTTCAAAATTTATGAAATACTCAAAAATTTGAATCTCCCTAATCTTGATAGTATCGTCGGATACCTGAGGCGCCATGGTGGGCAGGACGTGAGAAGCTCACGCTTCCTTGATGCTTCCCGATGAAGATCCATTTCTGATGCGTGACAATTCTGACAGGCCCGTAACGTACCATACAAATGCAAACATAGTTTCAACAAAGTTGTTGTGTAAACGGTTATGCAAAGCTCTGTAACTCCACTTGAAACACTGAGTCACAGTTAGTGATGTGCCGGCTCGGCTCAGCCTGAAAGCCGCAGCTTGAGCCTGGTATTTTCAAGCCTGGGCTTCGAGAAATTGGAGCTTGAGCCATACCAGCAGGCCTAGGCCGGCTTTGGCTTGGTTCAGGCTTGGGCTGCGGCCTGTGGGTGAAAGTCATGTGACTACATGGTCACGTTGCAAGAGCCGTTTGAGACCTGACCAAGAACATGTAAGTTTCGAGTTTTTGTTGCAAAATGTCATCGTAGCATACTGGGTACATAGTTCACAAATATTTGAGACCCAGAAGAGTCACTATATGAGATATTTACAGAGGCATATTAGTATGTGCTGGAACACATTTACACACTGAGTCCGAGTAAGAATTATCAATTTTTCACAGGCCTGAACATCGAGATAAACTTCATAATTCAAGACTGCAGAAGCTCAACTTCAACCACCTGAAGCCGTGGCCTAGGCCATGGCTTACAGCTTTCAGAATCTAAAACCTGCACCGTGGGCCGCCTTGAGCCTAGCTGAGGGCTTTCAATGGCCTCAGCTACCGACAGCTCAGCTCGGCCAGCTTCAGGCTTTGAGCCCAAGCCAGCACATCACTAGTCACAGTCTGGACGCTACTCTATTGACATAAATTTAGCTGTCAGTGGCCCATGCACAGTAATTTTGTTATACGCATATAGTTTGGGTTAGGTACCATATGTAATCAGGAAGCTGGCCCCTGATTTTCTGCAGCTTCATGTACTCAACAAAATATCACAGATTTTATATCATTGGAAAGCTTGAGATCTGTTCTCTTGACTGAGAATGTAAAAATATCCAAATGATTTTTCAAATTAGCACTATACACAGCAGACTAATCTAGTTTAGCCATCACAGCACTTTTTCCTTGTTCAGCCAAGTCTGCCGCGAAATAGCCAGCCTCACAGAGGCAGAATCACATATCGCCTCACCAAAAATTTTATACCTTGAATATCTGAATGCAATAAATAAACTCTGGGTTCATTACTGCCCTTTGCATATTTTTGTGAAAGTTGAAACATTTCCGTGCGAGGTCACATGGCTTTGTGCCTAGCCAAACAATGAAGCACAGCCATGATCTGAATTGAAGATAGGGAGCTCATGTGCACTTGTTCGTCTCGTCCACCATAATCTCCTCCTTTCCTTCCACTCCTTCAATCTCTGGGGCAGCTGACGGCCTCAAATAAATTCCAACTCATTTTTTAGAACACAATACCTTTAAAAATGGACTTGATCCTGCAAAGACAATGAACTCAGTGACTGCTGCCACAAGGGTCATTCAAACTAGAGTGAAGATGGTCTTTAGCACAGAGCTTGGAAAATCGGATCTTATCCAGTGCTGTCCACCTTCCTGTCACTGAGGTCTGTGCACAACAGGACTTTTAGCTTAATACCACAGATAGACATGATGATTTTTCAGTTCCATAGTCACTCATTTTCTACTGTCTTTCACTTCTACAGACCCATCCATGCCCTACAATCATTGGACACTTGAGAACCCCATCCAGGGTTCTGCTTTCCATGAGCTTGTGGTTCTGCCAACCCTTGCTCCCCAGCTTGCTTTCCCTTATGTCTCTGATGTGCATCATCTATTGTTACCCATGTCAGATAGCCTCTGTGCTATTTTCATATTCTCTCATGCTATGTATTCAGAATCTCGTGCTCCAAGCCTCAAGGTGCTGATGTGCCAATGGTGCTCTAGGTGTGGAAAAAGATAAACAAAAAAAAACAAAACAAATCACCAAAAGGAAACCATGAGGGCTCTGAGGTGCAAGACAAGTTCTGGGGGGCGTTCTAACCAAGCTCTGTACTCTTGCAGTGTTGCTAGATGATGTATTTCAGTTCATACATATTGGCGATGATGCGCACGGACAAGCTATGATGCGCACGGACAAGCTATGACATGCGTGGACAAGCTATGATGCCCACAAACGGGAGATGGGGTGCGGATGGGTGGGACCAGGTGCACGGATTTGGGACTGTGTGAAACTGCGCTCATGGATGAGAAACGGTAGGCTAGCGGGTACATGGGGGTGTGGGAAACTATGTAACAATGTGAGACTATTTGCACAGACAAAATACGAGACACACAGATGAGTAGAACAAGTTGCACTGGTACAAGACAGTGAGACACTATGTGACGATGAGAGACGCTACACGTGGTCACACGTGGGTGTGCGGGACATGTGGTGAGGTGGGAATATGCAAAATAAAGAACTATGAAGCCTTACAAGGTGTTACAGAGCGGTACAAAGTGCTGTGCATGATGAATTGGGGTTATGAGGAGTACTGAAGCTATGTGATGATGAGCGATGATGTGCGAGGTCATGCGCGTGACTGCGCAGGGATGCGGGACGTGTAGCAAGGTGGGAATATACAATATAAAGAACTACGAAGCCTTACGAGGTGTTACAGAGTGGTACGAAGCCTATATGCAAAGAATTGGGGTGACAAGGAGTGCTGGGGACGAAATGGGGAGCTGATTAATTGTGATGCTTGCATGTGACAAGTTTACTGAGGGAATGAAGTGTGACAATGGGGAACAAGATGATATACAACGGTACAAAGTTTCTGCCTGAATACGAAGTTGCGCAATGAGATCCGAAGTTTGAGAGTTGGGGAAATCTTTCTCTCTTATTTTGCTAGCTACTAAAGAGTATTTAAGAAATGAATTGCATAATAAATATTACTAAGAGGGCCGAATAAGTCCAAGGAGCAAGTGAGTCTGCATTCTAAATTTCCTTATCTGCAACAATAAAACAAAAGTCTTCCTCTGAAGAGCGGGAACTATGAGTATTGCAACTGCGGTACAATCAATTGTATGCCAAAATAGGAAAGCAGTGCTCTGCAATGGCATCAAAATTGACCAAAAGGTCCTGGGAAGATCCGTGACACATTGCCAGATTGGATCATAATTGCCGTGAAATGGAATGAGCTTGCTTGTGACCGCTGAGGCTATACAAAGATCGTTGGAAGGGGTGGAGAGTAAGCCAGAGAAATGGAGATAATGCGGAAATGATGGTCTATTGCCTGATCAGATTGCGCGCAGAGCACGAGATTCTGAGTACATAGCACGAGAGAATACAAAAATGGCGCCAAGGCTATCTGACATGGGAATGATGGATGACGCGCATCATCTCCTCCCTACTAAGCTTCTGACTGTCCTCAGTCAGATCAGATAAGGCCATGACTGTCATGCAGGACAAGGCAAAGAAGATCGCACCATGCGGGCGCCGTGAGATATATGTTGAAAGTGAGAGATAGGAGAGCTTCTGTTGCAAAGATCCATAGCATGCACGGCTTCACATAAGGAAGGACACCGTAATTGCTACCTTCCCACGCTGATCTTTCCCTCCGCCATGTCCTCTGCAGGCAATTCTGAGTCAATCTCCCCAATCAAGCCTGCAGCACACAAATCATTCAAGTGCCTCACCAACGATATTGTCACTATGATGGCTGAGATAAGCAGTATTGTTTCTCACACTCATGGGGCTGGCAAGTGGACACGCAGACTGCGAGCGGACCTTGTGCATGCCGTGGTATGCGTACTTCTCCTATGTGTAGTTGATGCTGATGCATTCATTCATCTAGTGTGCTATCTTCTGATATCGACAGTCTCCCTGGTCACTTCTTTCCTGTGCCTAGACATCAGCTGCGAGATTTGACAATTTCCATCAAAACTCTGTCAATCTCATTCCCAGTGAAGGCAAGCATGAGGCAGTGGCTCGACAACATCGCTGGATGAACTTGTGAAGGCTTCTAATACAGCAGAGTATGTTGAAGACAAAGGCGAGGTTGGAGGCAAAGCAGAACAGATAGGAACCGAAGTCATGGAGCCGCAAGGTGCTCTTCTAAAACCGCCCTCTCCCATCACATCTGGAATGTTGAAGCTGAAGGGAATGATGTTGAAGTTGAAGGAGAAAGGTTAAGGTGTGGAGAGGAAGTTGAGGGCAAAAATGCATTAAACAAGATACCGAATCAGGACACTTTCGATCCGGAAGTGCATTACCACCGTGTGGAAGGTGCGTACTCCGAGCTCTTCGTTTTGGGTGAGCTTACTAATTGCAAAGGTATATTTAGTGCGCTTTGTGCGATTCCAGGGAAGCAGACTGCTTCTTTCTGAGTGTTCCAGTGCCTGGCTTGGCTGTTCGTTGTACACCCTGCAAACAAGGTCATCATACATGTGACAACACCGAAGCTAGCACTCCTGAAAATGATCTTGATGTCGCTGCCGCTACCAAGGACAAGACTCGTGCCATCGCCAAGGACAAGACTCATGCCATTGCCAAGGCTTCCGTACCTCCATCTCCTTCCACGCAATCCACAAGCAACAAGCGCAAGCTGGCGTCTCCTATTCAGCCATCCGACCGTAACATTTGAAATCTTCTGGCTCCTGAGGTGCTGCCACCTTTATCACAGCTCCCAGTTCCGGCTATTCCGCATCTCGTGATGGCTTGCAACGTGCCGCCAGCTTTGGATCTTGAACAAGACATTGTGGACGTCCAACATTTCTCATTTTCTGGCTTTCCTTCTCGTGCTTCCTCCATGAGACCTCCTACCACTATCCCGACATCGTCCAGTCACCGTTCATCTGTAGCTCCTTCTGCCACTCCTTTGCACAGATCCTCAGACCGCCCTCCATCATCTATTTTTAGCATGTCAACAAGTGGTGATGAGATCGCATCGCAGGACCATTTGGCATTTTGCAGCATGTCCCACATAAATATCTCCATTGAGAGCTTAAGCAATGTGCTTGAGACACAAGCGGAAGTCGAGCGCGCATAAAGAGAGGGCCAATTCACGCTATCCCTTCGATTCGAAATAGCTGGTGAGACATTAATCCGTGAAGCGCACACGATGCTTACTCTGTTGGAAACCAATCGGAATGTTTCTGGCCTAGAGTGCCAGCTCCAACACTTCTGCGGGCTCGTCAGGAATTTCCGTTGTCAGCAAGAATTGCTGCCTCTTCCTGAGCGTGTCTCAGCTGATACTTCACAAGTGCTTTATGAGCTGTTGGGGCGAATTGATTCCCAGGGTGATGGGAATCCTCGGGTTAAGGTCCTTTGCGTCGTCGCTAGGGCTCACGGTCCGCTTTGGCCTTGTTGCATTAAAAGAAATCTGAATTGTCTGTACTTGTAAAACAAAATATTTGTCATTTGTGGATTTTGGAAGATGTGAAAAATATGATAACATTTTGGAATGAAAGAAAAAAGAAGCCTCAGTAACTCCTCATAGGCGATAGTCCTGTCGGACTGCGCAATATACCGAAGTATATGCGACTTTGAAAATGCAAAAAATTGTTCATATAAATGAATTCAATTGAAAAGAAGGCAATCCTGATGAAATGAATGGAAATATTCAGCGCGAGGTAAAATGAAAAGTTGAAAGTTGAAAAATAATTATGTTTGTGGCACTATACTCCTCCCTACTGAAATGTTGACTGTCCTCAGTCATCAGCATCTTGTTCACTGTTGTGTGCATCCTCAGAGTCGTCTTCCGGGTCTTCTGCAACTGTTTCTTCAAGCTCGCACAGTCGTTGTCTCAAGCATCAAGAAGCTTGTCGAGAGGTGGTAGCGCAATGCTTGTGTGGGCAAAATAGGGAATAACTCAGAAAGCGGCAATGGGGCGGTCAAAGAGCAAGCTGTCAATTTCAGCTATAATATAGGCACCTCCTTTGTTGCGCAAGATCACGATTAATGGTCCTAGATAGCGCGTGCATTTTACGATTGAGCACCTTCTCTATTGCAGTGTTGCAGATAAGGATTGGGTTGCCAACCTTGAAATTGAAATCTCAGATGGTATTTGCATGGTCTTCCTCCAACTTTACTGCAGCCTTGACGTGCACTTGGTATACTTTAGAATGAAGATCCGCAAGATTTGCACAGCGTTTCTGGAGTGCAACTCCACACCGAGAGATGAGATCAGTGGTGGACAAGACTGAATTCGGAGGTGGGAGTAGGTAGTTAGCTTCTCGCGATGTTGAAGGGAAGTAATGGGTGTGTTCCTGTTAGTGCAAAGTACGGTGTCAACATGAAAAGAGTTTCACCTGGGTTTCACCGGATTGTTTGTCAATTGGGTTATTCCAGTGAGTGTGGTGTTTCCTAACCAAGTATGATTTGTTCTGAGTTTAGCCTAAATGTATGAACTGATGTTAAGAGGATAAGGTAATTAATTATGTGGGTAAGAGTTGGTAAGTGGTGCAATTTCTAAGTAATAGTAGTCTATATGAGTACTATAGAAATTGTGCACAGGAATGTAGGGAATTATTGGTCTTGAGGTTGCCTGAACTAAAATAATAGAGTTAAAGTTGGTTAGTAAAACTATGGAGCTCTATGTGAGCTTGCTTGAGCAGTGACAATGGTGCCAATGATCTAGATAATGTGAGTAGCAGTGGACAGATTTGTAAATGAGTAGACTCAACAATATGACTCACTAAAATAATAGCTCAATGGCTTGAGCAATGTAAATGACTTTATGTGAAATGACTTGATGTGACTGGCTTGAAGTAACTGGCTTGACTGGCTGAATAATGCTGATGACAGCAATGGTAAGTAATAATGAGCTAACTGGAAACAGGTTGTATTGCAAGTAACTGTACAAGCAAAGGACAAGGGACTGAGGAATCTGGGAAGTGAGGACAGTAAAGGGGATGAACTCTGTGGGTGCTGAACCTCTTTTCCCAAACTTCTTGGTTGCCTTTTATACTTCTACAGGTTCTACATTACATAAGCTAAATCCCATAATTATCTACAGCTTGGTAAGTCACTTGGTAAGAAATGGGAGATTAGTAAGGCAATTGGTAAGAATTGGGGAAGATTGGTAAGGTGATTGATAAGAATTGGGGAAGATTAGTACGGAAGGCCTTATTCTGGTGTGATTCTCTCGCATGAATAAGCACTGAGCTATAATTAGTGATTTGACTGACTCATCTGGTTTTGTGGATGAATAAGCAATTGTGCTGCGAGTAAGTGTCATGAATAAGCACTAGCAATTTGGTTGTCAAGGACCCTCTTGATGGTAACCACATTGTGTGATGGAGGAATTCTGATCTAAAGTTTTATTTATAACCTTGATTGTCGATGGATTATCTTTAGAATGCTGCGATCTGATTGTTCAAGTGCTGATTTGGTTAAGTGTTCATTTCTTCCAAATAAGTTGTATCAACTTCAGGTGAGCTTGCTAGAACTTTATTCAAAACAAAGTTTGTGCCTGACAATGGTGAGCAACCCATGTGCCGGCACACTGTGATGCGATCTGCCCAGAGGACATAGTAAACAACCTGTGACCATCTTGACTGGTCACCATCTGCGGCCTTGAAGATCGCTTTGGCGAATATTGAAGTGCGATTGTTCGACTATTCTGTTGGCTCTGGAGTTATAGTCCAAAATGCGGATATGCTTGATCTTGTACTTCTTGGCAATATAGTTGACAGCCTTGACAATTGCGGTGCCATTGTCGGTAACGATCTCGATGAGCAAGCCATAACGACATATGATGGAAAACAAGAATTTGCCAACTGTTTTTGCTGTCTCGCATCTGAGAGGTGCAAATTCCGGGAAATGGGAGAGTGAACAGCATGCTTGGATGATATATTTGAATCCTTCTGATGGGGGCATGAACACAGTACTTTTCCGTCCACCTACCATTCTGAACGGAATCCACGGAATTCGGGAATACCTGCAGAATACAGCAGGAATCTGCTGGAATAACACTTTTTTGGTCTACTGTGGGCCTAGTCAAGGGACCCAGTACTATAATTGGACATTTTCCTAATTTGGAACACTTTTGGATCTGTGTGACAATTACATCTTCTGTCACACAATTTGCAGGTGCTATAATACAATGTGTTCCCAATTTGGAACATTCTCAAGTCTGTGTGACACTTACATCTTATGTCACATAGTGCGGGTGTCATAATACAATATATTTTTGTGTGACAGTTAGATCTGCTGTCACACAGTGTATGGGTGCCATAATACAATATGTTCCCAATTTGGAACCTTCTCAAGTCTGTGTGACAGTTACATCTTCTGTCACACAGTGTGCAGATGCCATAATACAATGTGTTCTCAATCCGGAACATTCTCAAGTCTGTGTGACAATTACATCTTCTGTCACATGGTGTGCAGGTGTCATAATACAATATATTTTCATGACAGTTGTATCACCTGTCACTTTGTGTGCATGTTCCCAATTTGGAAGCCTCTCAAGTCTGTTTGACAGTTACATAGTGTGTGAGCAATATAATACAATGTGTTCCCAATTTGGAACCCTCTCAAGCCTGTGTGACAGTCACATATTGTGTGGACAATGTAATTTCCCAATTTGGAACCCTCTTGAGTTTGTGTGACAGTTGCATCTCCTGTTACTTAGGTGGCTGTTCTTGAGTAGTTCATCACTCATGAGTGCTGTAATAGGATATGTTTCCAGCTTGGAACACTCTTGAGTCTCTGTGACAGTTGCTTTTCCTGTGACATAGTGGCCAAGTGCTGTAATTCAATATGTTTCCAAATGGGAACACTTCTAGTATGTGTGACACTTGTATCTCCTGTCACATAGTGTTGCTGCCCCTAATTAGTCCACTGTGTTGAAATTTGGGAATCCTGCTGTCATTTATGTGTGTCACTTATTTTCCACGCACACACTAGGTAAGGTAGGGCTCTCCCCACGTCCACTTCCTTCCTGAAGTTGCTGGACGTTCCTGCATATTCAGATGTTGCCCACAAGGTGATAACCACAGGCGAGGGAGGTGCAGAAGGCTCTCGAGGAGTCTCCCTCTCTCAATACTTTACGATGACAGGCAAGCCCTGCGTCTCCTATAACTCAAAGGCCAGTAGCACTGCTACAGCCTTCTTCAACATCTGGGACTCCCAAGCAGGGACCCACACCAAGAACCTCATAGGAAAGGTGATCACTATGCGCAATGGCCGCTCCTGCATGATCAGGGCAGTCGAGGCAAAACCCGGGGTCCCCCTCTGCACTCAGTGCTGGAGGTGGGGACACCCCATTATTGGATGCCGCGCCCAGCAGCCTCGATGCCCCGGTGTGCAGGCCCCATGAGGAGGCAGAACATTGATCCCTTGTGGGGTGCTGCAAGGGGAATCCTGAGGCTATGCCCCTGGTCCCCCAACCGCTGTAGGCGAAGCCTTGCCCTCACCGCCCCCCGATGCCCTAACTGCAGAGGGGAACACTCCACTGTGGAGCGGGCTTGCCCATTCTGGCGCCACCACTTTGATCGTGAATGGATCAATGCCAAATATACTCAGGTACGCGAGCATACAGCTCTTCGTCGAGAACCCTCTAACCCCCACCCATAGCTCAATGAGTCTACAACTGGAGGAAATTAGAGTAGTTTTGTATAATGTAGCCAAGCACTACTTATATCTAGACACGCTCCTCAAATCTTGTAGTACAAAATTCGATGTCATTTTCATTCAGGAACCCCCTGGCAGATTATAAGAACAGCGCCCTCCTCCTCTAACAAGGAGGAGACGATGTTGTTGGTGCACCTAACCACCCCGAATGGCTGGCCATGGTATGCCCCCTGGAACCTGGTATGCGACCACGCGTGATGGCTTATGTTTCAACTAGGCTGTCGCAGTGGCACCCTGCTATGCGGCACGATCTTATCGATCACCACGATATCCTCATCCTCTCCCTCTTTTCAGGGGCAGAGGCCATCCACCTCATGAATGTCTATAACAACTTTGAGAATGTCGCTCTTGGCTGCTAGCTGACCGGATACCATACCTTCCCAACCTCATCTATATGGGGGGACTTCAACTATCATTCGAAAGAGTGGGATCCGCAGATCCCACACCATCGGACAATGGCAATCTCACTGCTCGATATAGCGGTAGATCTGGGTCTTGAGCTGTCAGTTATTAACAACCCAGGGCCGACATATTACCCCTGGAATTGGGATCTTTGATCGTCTGTGATTGATCTTGTCTTCATATCTCCCTCCCAGGCCCTGTCATGTCAGATGTCAAGGGTCGAGGATCTCCAGGGACCATTGGACCCATGTGCCGATGATGTCTCTGCTTGACATTAGTGCAGCCCCAAAGGGGGCCCCACGTTGCTATGTGCGGGTGGACTTCCTTGGGGACTTCCTGTCAGCAATATGCATAGGACTGCAGGGGTCAACCCTCTGTGCCCCTAGTATCTCCCAATTTGGTCGATGCAGCGGCTCAGGCTGTCGCGGAGGCATTCACCAACGCATGGGATACCCATTCGAAGGAGGTTAACATTACAAGTCGCTCCCACCCATGGTGGAATGAGGAGTGCCAAGCTGCCCTCGACTGGTACCGTACTTCCCGTGGGAAGACGGACTGGAAGATATTCCACTCGGTGATTAAGTTCACTAAGTGTGCCTTCTTTGACAGCCACATAGCTGACGTTGCCACTATGAATAAGCGCCCATGGGACCTAATGAGTTGGGTCCAGCAACGGAAGCTACCTCCCTGTGAGGCCATCCAGTATGCTGGAAGGCCATGCCATGCCCTTCCCAACCTCTGGGATGCCCTTCATGGTGCATACAATGCAGCCTCAGGTCACACGCACGACATTGCACTGCTTGACTCACTCCCAGATGCCCCCCAGCAGGAGTGGGCTCCCTTCTCTATGCTTGAACTCACTGAGGCACTCTCTGCATGCTCAGGCAGGTCGGCCCCAGGGCCCGACCACATTACCTGGACTCACCTGAAGGTGTTGGTTCAGGACCCTCACACTGTGAGGGTCTTTTTATTGATTGCCAATGCCTGCCTGTCAGTGGGGCATTGGCCCGCTCCATTTAAGGACTCCTGTTGGTCATCATACCAAAACTAGGGAAGCCCTCTTATTCTGCTCCGAAGGCATTCAGGCCCATTGTGCTTCTGAACACCCTCGGTAAACTCATCAAGAAAATGATCTCGAACCGCATTCAGTTTGACACTGTCAAACATGATATCTTCCTTCCTAATCAAGTGGGTGGGGTGTGGCAGCGCTCCACCGAGGATGCTGGACTCCTCCTGATGCACCTAGTGTGCACCGGGTGGGCCCAGGGATTGAAAACAAGTGTTGTTGCTTTCGACCTCGCCCAATTCTTTCCTTCACTCAACCACAAGGTCCTCGTGGCTATCCTCAAGAAGCAGGGCTTCCCACCTCAGGTGGTGAGGTTCTTCTCCAATAAGAAAATGGCACACTGATCAGGTGACAAGCGGCAGCGATGACAAGAGTTAGGTGTCTGGCGCTGAGGCAGGAGGAGGGGGGCGGAAGGAAGGGGGGCGGGAGGAAGGGGGGGCGGAGGAAGGGGCGGGGAGGAAGGGTGGGTGAAGTGTTGCCGAGCACTGTCATGAATGATGGGCGGCATTTGATTGATGGGCAGCTACGGTACCTGACGACGGTGAGGTGTTTAGTGTGGGGTGTCTTTGTAATTGCCCAATACACAACACCCAATCAAATATTTATATTGATCAGTTCGATCTGGGAGGGTAAGCTTGTAAGGCTTATTACAATAACTAGTTTTTAGCAGAGTACAGACTTAGACAATCGCTCTGGGGTGATCACTAGTAGCTAGAGAACTCTTTCACAGACGAGTACACACAAGGCACTGGAATAGTAAGGCGATCTCTCTATGTGAGGGCAATCACCAATATCAAGGGGATCGCTTTTGGAGGCGAGTGTACACAGGACACTTAACAGATCTCTTTATAAAACCCAAACTCCAACTATCAAACACTATAAGTGATCACCCGTATCAACACGTAGTAGATCTTTAGTTCCTATAAGCAACTGGGCACACTAGTCCACAGTCCTTAGTTGACTATAGACAACATCCTGAATAGTCAGATTTCTCTGACAGTCATCCCTAGTTACTATGAGTGATCACTAGCCTTTATAGGGTTCCCACCCATACTTAACAATCCCCAGGGCAGTCTTACTATAGGCAATGTCCTGAACAGTTGGAGTTCTCTGACAGTTGTCCCTAGTTACTATGAGCAATTGCTAGCCTTATAGGGTTCCAACCCGTACTTAACAATCCCCAGGGCAGTCCACAGATGACTTCTAAAGCCTGCTTATCAAGTCTAATAGACCTGACTTTGAATATAACAATGGTGATCACTCATGAAACCAGGTAGCACCTAATTGCTTAAGGTGAACTGTAGTGTTCGATCTCTTATCACACAAATCACTAGTCCACAAAGTATTAACACTGGAATTCTTATTCAGAGTAAATTCTGATATCAAATCTGGGGTGTAGATTACTTGGTTCCTATTCTAAGATACAGGACTGTTTTTATAGACTACATAGATACTTTAGCTTGTTGTAATTGAAAGAAACTAAGAGAAAAGGAAGGAAATAGACTGCATGATGCCTAGCCTTGCTGCACCAATTATAATAGTGGAAAGTACTAGTTTGCCTGGGCTACGGCACTTATTTGTAGATAACATTGTTGTCCATGTGGCAGTGCCTCCTTAGGTAGCAATCACCCGCCTTATTTTATCAGATGGCTCGCGGCTAAGACATGTCGGGACTAGATTGCTTAGGGTATATTTCCTAGGAAACCCTGCCAAGGTTCCCAAGCTCAGTTGCTATTGGTTTAGGACCTCCTGGAACAACAGGTGGCCTTATCATGAGGCAAGTTACCTCTAATATTGTTGTTATACATTTTATACTCCCTCATCTATTTATCATCCTTCAGACGTCCCTGCCCTCCTCAGACCGCATACACTTTCACAACCTAGTGGCTAAGCCAGCCCTCACTTGAGAGTTGTCTTATCCAGTCTAGACCATCCCTCTCTGGTTTGTGTTTTGGTTTTGATTTCTATATCAAATCACACACTACATAGTTCAATGTGCAAGAGACAAAAGAAAGGGACAGAATGTATGCGCAAAATAAGCTGAGACAAAGTGTCAAAGAGTTGTGCTCAGCAACCAGACAAGCCAAGAGACAGCGAGTCTCAGTGACTTTGTTGTCGGCAAGACAAAGGTTGGCTTTGGCAAGAGTCAGAGCAGCACACAGCTGAGTAGAAAAAAGGTACCCTGTGCCCTGCAAAGTAGTGAGAGCGCCCAGATGGAGATAGGCAGAGTTGATGTAGTTCCTGTGCAAGGCTGCACAGAGTAAGAGACAGTCAACTTCATTAGAAGTTCAAAAGATACGATAGGCCAAGTCAGAGACAGTTCGCGGAAGGCAGCTTGTGGAAAACATTGCAGATGTCCCAAGTGGAGACACAACAGGAAAAAGGGTGGGGGTGAGATACTCAGACAGTGCAGGGCCAGCATTTGCAAAGGAAGGAGTAGGCAACATAGAGTTCCAGGGACAATAAGCAAGAAATTTGGGGGAGAAAGCCATATAAGCCTGGGCAGGTTTGTTGAGAGGGCGAGGGTTTGAGGGTTTGTGAATGGCAGGTGAGTGTAGAGTCTTGTTCTAATATCAGACAAAGACCTGGAGGGAGCGAGAGGCAGACAAGTGAAAGCAATGGATGTATACATAGACCAGAACAAGACTAAGGTACATATGAGGCAGAATGTGGGTTTATATACAGACATGTGACCTGTGGAGCAGGTCATGCTACATTAGAGTAGGCTACTCTAACATGTGTCAGAGACAGAGGGGCAGCAGTAATGGAGGAGCCAGTAACAACACAGACAATGGGGGAGAGGGCAGCGGCAGAGGGGGCAGGGGAGGTGGCACAATGGTGGGGCTGCCTTAGCTGGTAACAACAAAGGGGGCAAATGACATGGAAGTAGCAGAAAAAGCATGTAACAATGGAGACAATGGGGGATGTGGCAGTGATAGAGGGGGCAGCAATAATGGAGGGAGCCAGTAATAACAGAGACGGCAGGGGAGGTGGCAGCAACAGAGGGGGCAAGGGAGGTGGCACAATGGTGGGGCCACCTGAGCTGGCAACAGCAGAGGTGGCAGGTGGCATGGCAGTGACAGAAGGGTCTGGCAAGGTGGCACAATGGTGGGGTGATGTGGCAGCTATGGTGGCCCCATGCAGGGATACCCATTGGCAGGGCCACCATTGATGGCAAGGAGGGTGCTGTGCGTACCCTCACCAGTGCCTCACACCATTGACATGGGGGTCTGTGCCTGCATGTGGTTTGTTAGCAAAGAAGGGGAAGGGTGGGACGGTAGTTACTCACCTCCTTCCCCAGTTCCTCCCCGGTCCCCTTCCCTCCAAATTTTGAGCAGCTACAAAGTGGCATCCACCCAATCTGCCTCGCAAACAGTAATGATGAGGCTGTCATGAGGCAAGAAGAGTGGCAGCAGGTGAGGGACGGCGGCGAAGATGGTGAAGGCAATGGAGAGAGAAAGGGAAGAGGGGGACAGAAAGCAGATGGTGGTGGTTGGAAAGAAAGAAGAATCTGACAACACACAGATGTGTTTGATGGCAATCATGCTGATTGGCTGAGGCTGGGCATGCATGCACGTCACATGTGCCTGTGAAAATATTACCCTGCAGACTGAACAAAATGCAAAAATGTATTTATACAGAGGCCTTGCTCCCCAATACATTTAAATATTGTTTCAATTAATTGTTATTGTGTAGAATTAACTTTTACATAATTTTTTTGCAATTGATATTAATATTAATAACTAATGATTATACTTCAGATATTGTATTAGTTATTGCATCCACTGGACTCCACTGGACTCCACTGGACTGTGCTAATAAACATATTATTTGTTGTTATTCAGTGAATATTTAAGCCCAAGTCCAGTGGACTCCAGTGGACTCCAGTGGACTTGACTGGACTCATAATCCACTGGACTGAGACTGGACTGAAAATTTGGCAGGAGTCCAGTGCAATTCCAGTGGACTCCAGTGGACTGTAGTCCAGTCCAGTCCAGTGGACTAGACAATCTGTCAGCCAGTTTGGCTGGACAGAGAGTCCAGTGGAGTCCAGTGGAGTCCATATAGATTGTGTGGGGGAAAGGAAAGACTTCCCACATACTGTATCCAATGATCTCAAAGCTTATGCTTCCGCTCTCTTTTACCAACAACACTGTAGTGTAAAGAAAATATGTGGTATCTTAGGTATCAAGAAGTCCCTGGCATACAAAACTCTTTCCTATTCACAAACCTATGGTGTCACATACAACCCTCATTCACACAAGACTGGATGTCAGCATTAGCTAGTCAGGGAAGGCCTAAAGTTCATCCAAGCTTTGCTTTCCATCATTGATTGTGCCCACCACAATATCACAAGTGAGAAAGCCTGGGTTTTTTTTTGTGCATCAGGCTATGTGATTTAGGTCTGGTTATTTGTTTTGAAACATTATTAATTTATAAGGTGTAAGAATATAGAAATTAAAATGACAGTAGAGGCAAATACATGATTAACAATGTCTGGATGAGAACAATTACAGCTACAATTTCATGTTATAGAGGAATGCGCATATAAAAATGTCAAGGAAGTTATAATTATATCATTTATTAGTACCTATACTCTTCACAATGGTGTGGGATGTAACTCAGGCAATAAATTTGACACCAAAAGTAGTATGAGCATCTGACAGAGTAGGGCTTGGGGAGCAACTTGGAGTTGGAGGTGGGGATTGGGGCCATTTGAGCTGGAAAATGGTATCAGGAAGAGCAAAGTTCAAAGTTGCTTCAGAGTTGCTTGAGCGTCTGGGCGGGGTCCTTGTGCCAAACATGACCAAGCACATTTTCAAATTCAAAGGGATTCCACATAAATCTGAAATCAGCTGTAACCACCATTGGAGCATGGGTGAGTTGTGCACAGTGGAGTCGAGGAACTTGCATGTGAGCCGGGAGGAAAGGAGATCAGCAGGAGAGCGATGAGAATGTGCAGATGAGCAGCTCAGGAGGTAGGTCAACGAGTTGGATCATTAGGCTGATGATTGTGGCAATTGGGATTTGATTATGCAGAAAGAAAGCGAATTACATTGGCACTGTCACCATGCATTTGTCTTTCATCTTATCTGTTTGGCCATTGCCGCAACTACTACCACTCGTTACTTGGCCAATACCCTCACCTCGACTTGAGTATCTTGTTACTGACCCTGGTTCTAGAAATCAGTACTTCTCACTCCCCACATATTCCCTAGGACTGGAGGGATTGAGAAAGGGAGTGAAGGGAATAGAGGGAATAGAGGGAATAGAGGGGATTGAAGGGGAATGAAGGAATTGGAGAGGGAATGGAGGGAATGATGGGGAATGAAGGGGAATAGAGTTATTTATAGCCAATACAGTAATAAAGTGGAATTCCCATGGCTTGAAGCTGAGTAAAAACAATTTCCCACACCTTTAGGCTGAATATAAAAATAGATTTACACAGTTACCACTACTATCATACATATACTATACACTGCTTATATAATCCTTATATCATACACCTACTGTACACTGCTTATATAATCTACCCTGTATCATTGGATTCCAACTAGAATATTTCAATCTATCAATCTTAGTGTAAATTCATGAGTGCAATATAATATATTAATAACTATATACTACATTATTATCTACATGCAAAGTCCATTGTAACAAAATAAAATAAAAATAAAAACATAACAGAGTAAAAAGATGGGCAGGAGGGTATATACTTGGGTTAAATGAACAAACAAACACATAGATGTAAAAGAAAATGAGAGAACAAAAGAAAAAAGTGAAAAAAATTTTAAAAAGGGTGGCTGGTGGTCTACATGCCGTTGTCGTGGTGGGCATGGTACGCATCCGCCATACGCTGCCGGCCGCCCTTGCGGCCGTTGTGTCCGTTGTGGCCGTCATGCGTGGCCGTCGCATTCCGGTGTTGTACATGTTGTTGTTGTCGTCTTTGCAGCTGTCGTGGGTGCCGTACCGGTGTCGTGGTGTGTCGTTGTCGTCAGCCATGCATTTTGTGTGTGTCATACGTGTCGTTGTCGTGGCCGGCCGTGCGTGGTCGTGACATGTTGTCGTTGTCGCCTTTGTGGCCGTTGTGGGTACCGTGTCGGTGGCGTACTTGGTGTTGTGTGTGTTGTTGTCGTGGCCGCTGTGCGTGTCGACGTGGTCGCGGTACACGTCCTGCGTGTCGTGGTACGTGTCCTGTGTGTCGCAGTATGCATCCTGCGTGTCGTGGTACATGTCCTGCATGTCGTTGTCGTTGTCCCTACGTGCCGTGTCCGCTTTCGTACGTACTATTGTCATACTGTACATGTTGCGTGTGTTGCGGTATGTGCAGTACGTGACGCGTACGCCATCGGTCTATATGAGAAAGAGGGAGAGGGTTAGTGGCGGCGGTGGGTGGGGTTCGCGACTTACCTGGTGTCGCGGCCGCATTCACATCGCCTCGTTACCTGCTCGCATCCCCTCCCCTCATTCCACTTTGTTCCCTCTCGGTCCGGGTGTCATTGTCGTAGTATACGGAGCCATTGTCATTGTTGTTGTACCGTGTACGCGTGTCCGGAGTTGTCGTCATTGTACACGGACCCGTCATCGGTCGGTGGTGCCGCAATGCATGTCGGGTCGGGTTGGCAAGTGCCTGGCTCTGACCGACAACGGTGAGGTGGTGAGGGCACGCATGACGGCGGCAGTGGGGTGGTGGTGGTCGGGAGGAAGAGGTGGGGTGGTTGGAGTAACCAACGGACCGACGTGGCAACCAAAAGTCACGCACGTGACATTGTTCACAGTTGCCGAGAATTGCCGAGTGATAACATTAAATTTTAAGTCCATTTATGGTTCCGTTCCGGGCTATTCCGTTTTGTAAACAGATTCTGTTCAATTCCGCTGCGGAATCCGCCATTCCGCCGGAATTGATATTAAATAAAATAGCAGGGCCTTGTGCCATATTTTTGCTCTCATTCCGCAGCGGACTCCGGCCAGAATATGTGGGGGACACAAAAGCCCTCCTAGAAATAGCTGCTTTCGAAATATACCCATGAGCGCAAGCTGCCTGTCCCTCTAAATGTACCTATCCCTCTGAACGTACCTATCCCTCTAAATGTACCTATTAAACCCCTCAATGTTCATTCAAGGCTCGAGCGTACCACTCTGGTCGCTTCACCCAAAATACACTACGTCTGTCACCTACACCAAATACGATAGTACTGTTCTCTCAGTGCACAGTGTACGCTCGTTCTTCTATGGAAAGCCGGACTGTCAAGCCTCCAAATAGCTTGACAAACACTTTGTTGCCATGATTGCCGATGTTCATTGGCATTCATAGTATGTCAGGACCTCGGAGACCCTCTGGATGTTTTTCAGATAGGACATTTGTCATAATATTTCCATCTGCTGCTCATGTACAGCACCCTCGAGTATAATATAAAATATACTTTGAACACAAGAATTTTGGTTAATGTGTTCCTGTGTTACCTACCACTTATCTACTTCTCCAGAATTGTCAAAATCTTCATCACTGGCATTCATTCTATCCAGGTGCTCTCTTTATCCTGGACCTAATAGAAAAACTGGTCATGCTATAAAATCATGCAAGTAATTAAAAGGACTTGCATAGTCCAAGTCCATTATTGACACTATCTATATAATAAGCAACATGTGTGGATGGGTTTTCAGGTCCTCCAAGCAGTGTGCAAAAATAATGCATGAGATTTGTTGTTGTGTTTGTTTAACAATGGCTGAATATTTTTTACAATTAAATTGCACTGTGTAGATATAATTTGGACACATCTTTGTACAATATTTTGAGATCATATCTTAAGAATTGGGTACAGGAGATAAGAAATACCAAAGTTTGGGATGATCAAATACTAGAAGTAGCAGTTCAGTTGACATGAAATATTACCAGGGTGCAGTCTGGCATAATTAGACCACACATCAACTTGAATCTTAAAAATCTCCAGTTTTCAACAAGATATGGGCTGTGTAAAGAGTAGATTTCAGGTTTCTTTCTGCATTTTCCCATAGAAATATGGGAAAAGGAGACATTCCAATGAGCTGTATCTGCTGAACAGCTGAAGATTTTTAAGGTTCAAATTATGGTGTAGTTTAATTATGCCAGACTATATCCTGGTAATATTTTATGTCAACTGAACTGCTACTTCTGGTCTTTGATCACTCCAAACTTTGATATTTCTTATTCTTCATGCCCAACTCTTAAGATAGGATTTTAAAATATTGTACAAAGATGTATCCAAATTATATATACACATTAAAATTTGAATCATCCAGCTATTGTTGAACAAATGTGACAACAAGCCCTATATGTTATTTTTGCATGCTACTATATATTGGTTTGAGCTTCTGACAATGCCAGATATATTTTACATTCCTCAATGAAATCCAGTGCATCATCCAGCTGCTCAAAGTGTGTCAGAAGCTTTTGATAGATCCTCTAGATATTTTCTGTGTTTAAAACAGGACTGCCTATGCATTCAGTCTGAATGGGGAAACTTAAAGATACATTATTTGAAGAAGAAAACACTAACACCACATTCAAAGCCTTTATCATTCAACATAAATGCAGTCACTATTGCAAATATATTGCCATCTCTATGAATTTGGACTGCAGAGTGCACCTATCCACTTTAAATGGAAGAGCAGTTCTTCCATTCATTATGTACTTATGCTTGTCAAAAGTATGGAAACAGCCTTTAATGCATTATGTTAGCACAACAAAGGGAGCTTAGGCTATCTTTTCTGATCCATGATACCTCTCTAAGGAGTCAATGTTTGTGTGAAAATAGTTGCTTCTGGATAGCTCTTTATGAGGAGAAATCCAGCAATCTTATGATATTGTAAAAATCTAACTTCTCTAGAAGTCACCCAATCACTTCACTTCTTTTGGGAACATAAAGAACATAATGAGGGCATTCTAAGAGTTTTTATTTTTGAGTTTTGAATCATAGCCGTTGAGGAGATATGAGCCATAGTACTTTAAAATGAACAGCAGAACACTTACATAGACGAGATTTTCGGGGTCTTGACAACCTTAAAATGATCTATCCGTGCAAGCCCGCTTCGGCATTGATGGCCGCACAATATTTGGCAACCTCTTTGGAAGCTTGACAGTCCGGCTTTCCATATTCTTCAGGGGCCTCGCGCAACAACCCGGGATTCCAAGCGCCATGTTTTTTTCATCCCGAGCTTCGTATTTTAAGTATCAGGTACGTAAGTAAATCCATAGTATTTCCTTTCCAAGAATCCTCAAACGTCCTCCGAAGCGGCGCAGCACGACTCCTGAATATTACGCTGACTAAATCCACATTCCGTCGCCCTCAAAATAGCTTTTAGAACTGCGTTGTATGGAGATTGGTTGGACATAGTCAAAGCCGTGTTCAAGCCGTGATGTACGTCGTCGTCCCCAAGATCTCCGGGATACGCATCATATTATGCGGCCTCTGTTCCGTGATGGTCGATGCAGATCGCTACCCATTTACTACAGGTGGTGCATGAGGAGACTTGTCGTATTTCTGGACCACACGGTAGTGACAGTTTTTGCGTGAAGTATAAAAGCGCTTTTCAGAACGAGTAGGGTTTCTTCGTCATCCGGTCTCTCTTTAACCATGTTCTTGCCTCTCTTTCTGAGCATTGGCGTCTCAGGCGTCTTTGCCACCCCATCAAGTATCTTCGAACGCGCGCTGAACGCGTCCCTACAAACAAATCTACCTGCTCAAGCTGTCGTACGTATCAGTTTCCCTCTTTTAAAAAAAGCCACTCACCAAAATTCATCGCACAAATTAAAATAGCTCGTAGATCCCAAATCATTCGCCGTCCTCGGGCCCAACGGCCCCTTCCGCAACTCCTCCTTCAGCCAACTATTCAACCCAACATCCACCGCACCGCCCTTCTTCCAAATCTTCGACCCCGCATTCCTCGACATCCTAGGCCCAAACGCTAGCTTCAATATCATATCGACCAACAAGAGCGATAGCATCCTCTTCTATTCGCATGAAGCGCCGGTGTATCTGCGCGATACGGACGAGCTGTTCTTTGCGGGCCTGGATCTGAGTAAGGATGTAGTGAATAAGATTAGTATGAAGGCTGTTGAGAATGCGCTGGAGGAGACGAGTGGGACAGTTGTGAATGTTCCTGCGACACCGGTGCGTGCCATTGGGTTCAACACCAATCTTTGTGGATGTTGACAATAAAGTGTGACTAGATTGCCCTCCCAAGCTCTGTCCAACACGTGAACGGTGGGACAGGACCTCTTGGATCTTCGTTGGTACTGGTAACAGACGGATTCGGATCTCTGCCCCCTCTGTCGTTCTTGTCAACCCGCAAGCACCCTACAACGCAACCGTCCTCCTAGACAACTTCTACGGCCGCCAATTCAATTCCATGAACGACGTCAAGATACACCCAACGTCCAAAGCGATCTTCTTCACCGACGTCTCGTGAGCCTTACTTACTTCCCTCGTGCTTCGTATCGAGACCTACTAAGAACCGGAAACCTATTAACCATGGTTATACTTTGCCTTTGTCACAGCATCGGAAATATCATCACGATCCGCCCTCCCCCTCTGATGCCTAACCAAGTATACAGACTTGACCCCAACACCCGTGCAGTCCAGGTCGTCGCGACCGACTTCGACCTCTGCAACGGAATCGCTTTCAGTGCAGACGGGAAATACGCATACGTGTACGTCTATCCTTCTCGCTGCCCACAATCCCGGCGTTCTAGCTTACAAACGGCATTTCATTTGTATTTCATAAAATTTAGCACAGACTCAGGTGCCGTCACTTCTATATCGGACGTAGACCAGACACGGCCCGCAACAATGTGCGTTATTACATATACTATACTCTCCATACCACCTCCCCATTCTCGTTCTCGTTCATAATATAATCTTCCTAATACACAACCCATCCACAGCTACCAATTCGACGTGTCTCCCACCTCCTCCCAAATATTCACCAACAGGCGCATATTCGCATACGCCGACACCGGGGTGCCTGACGGGATCACGCTCGACGCCGCAGGCAACGTGTACGCCGGCTGCGGCGACGGCGTGCACATCTGGTCCCCTACCGGCGCACTACTAGGCAAATTCTTCACAGGCGACGTCGTCGCGAATATGCAGTTTGCGGGCGACGGGCGCTTGGTGCTGCTGGGCGGTGCGAATGTGTATATGGCGCGGATAGCGGCTCGGGAGGGAGCGTGGCGTTTCCTGAGTTGGCGCTGGTTTGACTCTTTGGTAAATGATTTTTTCTGGGAGCTATATTATTTATTTTGTGGGCTTCGTATATACGTTAGGATCATTATTGTGGGACCACCCATGCAATTTGCTGGTGATGGGCGCTTGGTCCTTGTTGGGTGGGAGAATATCTACTTTGCGAAAGCTGCGGCTAAATTGAAGGAGGAGGTCGCGTCTTTCTCTTAATCTCCGACTTCATGAATGGTGCTTTGTTTATCATCAATAGCCTGATAGTATAATACTTATTTTCATAGTCTTTACATTTATCGGTAGTCTCTAAGCACGACTTGTTAACGTGCTAGTTCAGGCGGATCATCCCAAATGGTTAGCGCCGCGAATTCTCACGTATAGACGTCTGTAGAATTTAATAGACCATCTCATGAACACTAGACTGATTTTTTACCACTATAACGCACCAGCTTCGGTCTAACCTTTAGCCCGGACTCCGAATGGTTTCCGCCAGAAGATATACATACTATAGCCCATTCAAATGCCATCCAAAAATCAAAATGCCACCAATGAGAGCAAGGAAGAAATACACGGCTCTATTCACCACTACTCTCTCGATATACACCCTTGCACACCCTGTCCCAAGAATACAACGAAACGATGTTCTTCAAACGGAGCCACTACTCTCTCTTGAAGATTTGTTGATATCTAAGACCTCTGGTTAGTGATTTAATATGATGCACCTTCTCTATACCCTGAATTGCATAATTTTCCTCCTACAGTAGAGAAAAGATTGGCCCATATCTCAAATTTTCTGGATTCTGATACTAGCTGGCGCATTGAGGGTCTATCTCAAGCACACAATGCGAAACGGAGCTCAGATAGCGACCTCGGAACAGAATCAGAGATGACTGACGGCTCTAAAATTAAGTAAGACTCGCTGCAAACTCCTGTATATTGAAATACATGTTATACATACTATAAGCTTACCTTTTTCTAAACTCTAGGAAAATCTGGAAGGGAGTTGAGCATGCAGCACACGCAGTCACCACTGGTGTTGAACATACTATAGCGGGATTTCTTGGGTTTTTAAAACAATTTGAATTGCCAAGGACTGTAAATTAATGGCAAATCTTCTCATACCAGTCTAGATCGGTAGTATGTCTAAGTAATCGTGGTCCTGAAGCAAATTCATTAAGACAGTACGAACTTCGATATAGGGTTATGTCTATAAATAGATCAGTTATATAACCCCACGTTGTTGCCGTCGTATGCTGTTACCCTGTTTACTAAGCAACCTCAACCTCGACTCTTCGTCTATAAACTTCATTCATATCATATCTGGCCCCTTGTGATATGTCTTCAGAAACTATGAGAACTAATGAAGTCCAGATTGTAGACTTTGCACCATTCATCGATGATACATCAACCACCGAACAGAAACAAATGGTCGCAAACGATATTTTACGATCTTTCCAGTCGATCGGCTTCGTCTACCTCATAAATCATGGGCTGGATGCGGAAAAGGCATCGTCAATGTTCGACTGGGTGAGTGTATGCCCCTATCAAGATACTAACAATTGATACGCAGGCTCGCAAATGTTTTAGTCTCGTAAATTATTCGACCTGCCTCCGGAAGTCAAGGCATTAGCCCCTCATCCAGCATCTGGCGCACATCATCGAGGTAGGTGCGTTTTCTCGTTCTACAACAACCCCCAGCTAGTTACAGACGATTGGTTCTCTTAGGGTACTCGGCTCCAGGAAGGGAGAAAGTGAAACAGTACTCCGAATCCGGATCTGAATCGGATGGTGTTAATGCCACAGAGCTCGCATCTGGGCAAAATGTGTTGGATGTAGTACGCGACATCAAAGAAAGCTTTGAGAGTGGTCGGGAGGATGACGACGAGATGCCCAATATCTGGTTTCCCGACGGCATTTTTCCGGGTTTCAAGGAGGCATGTCTGGACTTTTATTGGGTGCGTTGACTGCGCGCCGTGCCTCTTATGTCTGTATTGATTATGATCAATAAAGGCGTGTTTCGAAACGGAGAAGCTGATACTCAAAGCACTTGCATTGGGGCACAACTTACACCAAGATTATTTCCTGCCATACCATTCTCAAGCCGACAACCAGCTAAGGCTGCTGCACTATCCGAGGTAAGCATCCTGTGAATACGCTGACTTCTTTCAACCGACAATTTATTTGCCGTATTTGGTTGAAAGCATTCCGGCGTCGCTTCTTAAAAACGAGAAAGCATCTCGCATCCCAAGTCACACAGATTTCTGTTCCTTAACAGTAGGTAGCTTTTCCACTCCCTATTTACCGGCGATTTCTTATAGTTTCCTCCCTGAATTTTGATTTAGATGCTGATGCAAGATAACATAGGCGGACTAGAAGTGGAAGATCCTAATCATGCTGGTGTTTTTATCGTACGCTCTTATAGCATTTCTATTAAGTATTGCGTTTGTTAACTCCGCCGTATTCATCAGCCCGTCCCGCCCGTTCCTGGGTCCATTGTTGTCAATGCGGGAGATTTTCTTATGAGATGTACGTGCTATTCTATTGCTCTCAGAGTTTAGGCTGATGTTGCGCCCAGGGTCAAATAACACAATCAAAAGCACCGTACATCGCGTACGGGAATCCCGCCATCTTTAGTGGATGGGAGTTCGAGTAACGCCGATACCATACCCTCAAGATATTCGATTCCATATGTAAGTTTATTGTTTCTACTTCCCTTAGTTCTTAGACTCCTTCATCAGTATCATCTGTAAACTTGATTCCTGGACTGTGCGATTTACTAATGCATCCGACTATTTGCTCTGAATATATAGTTCTGCGGAGCGGTAAGCCCTTCGAATGTTAAGCGATCGTCAGAGTTACGATGCTAATAGCATGGCTATGATTATCGGTGATTTCTACAGGATTCGTCCACCATTATCGATTGCATCCCTGGAACTTGGTCTACAGAGCGGCCCAAACTCTATTCGCCTATATCAGTGAGTAAAATGGAATATTTAAATAATGAGAATTAAGGTGCTCACCAAC
Organism: Psilocybe azurescens; assembly: GCA_023853785.1. NCBI lineage: Eukaryota > Fungi > Basidiomycota > Agaricomycetes > Agaricales > Agrocybaceae > Psilocybe > Psilocybe azurescens. The sequence continues at coordinate 441 of JAJIRX010000402.1, read as the reverse complement.
TCTCGGGCTCCATTCGCCATACAGGCCAGAGAGTACGTGATGGAAAGATTGGCCGCCAATTATTAATTATTGGGATTTCTCACCTATCACCCGCTGTCTATACCACATAGTCATAGCGCGAGGATTTCAAGCCTGTACGATAAAAATCTTTCCAGTACCAAATCAATCGGCCAGGCGCCTAGGCTTTCTTGTCGTTGTGTAATTCGCACATCAACCCTGTGTGCTTCCAAACCGGAGAGGCCATTGCCTTTACATTACAGCATGCATCACGAATGACTGATGTCCGAATGCCCAACGCTAAAATAGGGTGATTGTTTGAATGTTGAACGTTGAACGTTGAATTACGCGTCTGAAATGTTCGAGTCGTCAGGGATGTCAATTAGTACAAGCAGCGCATTGGCTACGGCTCTGAGTGACTAAAACCTGATGTCATCATACCGA